>CAUYQU010049389.1:0-76157 GCA_963574635.1 Cheracebus regulus | reverse complement strand
TCTTTTGTGGTTTCTTTCTCCTTTTCTCTCTTTTTCTAAAATCTCTTCCTCTTTCTTTCTCTTTCATTCTTTTTTTCTTTCTTTTGATGTTTCTTTCTCCTTTTCTCTCTTTTTCTAAAATCTCTTCCTCTTTCTTTCTCTTTCATTCTTTTTTAAAAAAAAAAAAGGAGTACGGAAAGCTCGCTTTTTAGCTATAATTAAGCATAATAAGTACAAAAGGGATAAAATGAAACATAGATCTTTTGTGTATTTCAGCAGAAAAAGCCTTTATATGACAATTTCATGCATACATTTAAAAAATTTATACACATATTGACATGCAAATAAAAACAAATTTGTTTCATACTTTTAATTCTTCATAGACTTTGCTGAGAGGGACCTAGAACGGATATGCTATTAAAAATAAGTGAAAGAACATAAGAAAATGATTATTCCTTTATTTCCTCTCATTCTTTTATAGAGTCACTTTGATTGGCACTAAGGATATTTCCCAGAAAGGAATCCCCTAGTAAACTATTATCCACAGTATCAAAAGCCTCCGATATTAAAATTATTCCCTGTATGTAGAAGGGACAAGCCAACACTTCCCAGACAGATCAATGATTGTATGCCACAGGACAGACTTGCTTATAAGTCACTAAGGGAGCTACACAAACACTAGCAATTTTAAAAGAATGATTAGTTTATATTGCTTCCATGAACCTCACCTTTTTCTTTAGATTCCAATTGAAAACTACAGGTAGGAGCTGGCTTACCTATTTTTTTAATTTCTTCAGCAAAGTATGGGTCATTCAAATCAACATCAGAGGGAAGTTCCTCTTCACTGGCCTCTTCAGCAAGAGCCTTAAAGTTGAACATACAAATAGAAAGTTGAATTATTACAAGCATTATATGTATCCAAAGAAAAACTGTTATGCATTTCTTTTAAAGAAGTAGTTCAATCTAAAAGTAAACCAGTATTTAAATGGACCAGTTTATAAAACGACTCCCACTTAAGTAATTGTTTGTTCAACAAATAATTATAGAGGCTGGGGGCAGTGGCTCATGCCTGTAATCACAGCACCTTGGGGGGGCCGAGGCTCACTTGAGGTCAGGAGTTTGAGACCAGCCTGCCCAACATTGTGAAACCCCATGTTTACTAAGAATACAAAAATTAGCCAGCTGTGGTGGCAGGCACCTCTAATCTCAGCTATTCAGGAGGTAAGGCAGGAGAATCACTTGAACCTGGAAGGTGGGGGTTGCAGTGAGCTGAGATGGCGCAACGGCACTCCAGCCTATCAACAGAGTGAGACTCCATCTCAAAAAACATATATATAGAGTACTTAATAAATGCAGGAAACCATGTAGGCTTTATGGGAGAAATGAAAGTTATCAGGTACATGGTTTCTACCCTCAAAAATTTTACTATCTATTAAAGGAAATCAGACACACAAATACATAAATAGACAAATACATAAATAAAAATAATTCAAGATAGGAAGGGTTAGGAGAGACAAAGTGATGCAGACATTTGAAGGAGAAGATCTGAAGGAGAAGAATACTTTTAGATGGGTGATCAGTGATGAGAGGTGGCCTCTTCTCTGATAAAATTGAAAAGTGACAGTGACTGAATAACTTGAAGTAGTACATGTGAATTCTCTCTTAAATTATTAGTTACAACAATTTGCTGGTTTAAAGAAAATAATTAATTTTTATTATGAAATTTAAAAACATACATAAAAGTAGTTTATTTGGATCTTTGGGCTAGAGAAGAAGAATCAAAAAAAAAAAAAAGAAAGAAAAAATAAAACTAGTTTAGGACAATGTAATGAACTCCCATTCCCATCACCCAATTTCAACAATTATCTTGTTTTATCTACATTCTACCCCTAAAAACTGTTAGGCTATTTTTAAGTAAGTCTGCTGGTTAAATTTTCCCTAATCTAATTTGAATAGACTACTAAATTAGCAAATTTAAATAAAGCAATCAAATCTATAAAATAAATAAAATGGCTGGGCGAGGTGGCTCACACCTGTAATCCCAGCACTTTGGAAGGCTGAGGTGGGTGGATCACAAGGTCAGGAGATTGAGACCATCCTGGCAAACACAGTGAAACCCTGTCTCTACTAAAAAATACAACAAATTAGCCAGGTGTGGTGGTCCTAGCTACTCAGGAGGCTGAGGCAGGAGAATTGCTTGAACTCGGGAATCGGAGGTTGCAGTGAGCCGAGATCATGCCACTACACTCCAGCCTGGCAACAGAACAAGACTCCATCTCAAAACAAAAACAAAACAAAACAAAACAAATATAAATAGAATATATGTGAACTAAGATCAGGCTAACCAGACTGAGTTTATCTCTAGAAATCTAAAACATCTCAAGTCATTTTAACACAAATATTTAGAATGCCATTATTGTTAAACATCCTGCATGCAAAAAGACCCTTACCCTAAAGAATATTTGACATTAATGTCCTTTTAAGACCAAGTGCTTCTAATAATTTTCTTTTTAGCAAACTATTATATGGATTCAGCTGTAACAGGTTTTTAACAAAGAATATTTGCTATGTATCTACTCACACATTTCCTTAACTGCTTTATAGATCTAAACAACAGCTAGATCAAAATACTAGATATCACTATACATAATAAGTATTCATTTCTTCAGTAATAATTTTTCAGTATCAAAATCGAAATCACTGAGGAACAAAGGGGCAAAAATATTTTTAACTTGAAGAAAATTCTTCTATCTAAAAAGAACCTGTGGAGTCGGAAAGGATCTGTTGGAGTCAAGTCCAGCACAGAGTACTGTAGGGTCTACAGCACCCTGGACACTCAACAATGTACTTTGAATGCTGCTGATAAATGTGTCCAGACTTAGCTCAAATGAACGGAAAACATAAAAGCACAAACTTAAAGCTCTCAGCTAATGAAAATCAAAAAGAATAGCTGCTCCAATTCTCAGAATGACTCCTTTATTGACCCTATAAGGACCCACTTGAGACATTTCCAATAAACTGATAGCTTAACACTTGTGGAGTTATTTCATTTGGAAGATATTTTACTGCCTACTTAGTTTTAAAAGAAGTTCTAGGGCAGAAGAGAGTTAGGTACACATCAATGGGAGCAGGGCTCTTACCCCATGCGGTATTATGATGTCTATTGGTTTTTATCCATGGTAGTCTGGCTCGTAACTTCCACAGCCTTTGCTATAGTCTTTTGTTTGGTCTCAAGGGCAGGACTGTACACTTCCCTCACCTTTCTGATTGTGCGTTTTAAGACTTTCCCTAGAAAGGGTCCTGTCCTGTACTCTGTGGGGAAGGAATGCTGGCATCATGAAGCTTCCATAAAAACCCAAGAGAATCAAGTTCAGAAAGCTTCTGGATAGCTGGACACATGGAGGTTCTGGAGGGTGAAGCACCCAGGGAGGCATGGAAGCTCCACATCCCTTCCCCCATACCTTACCCTATGCATCTCTTCATCTGTATCCTTGGTAATATTCTTTATGATAAACCAGCAAATATATGTGTTTCCTTGAGGTCTGTGGGCCACTCCAGCAAATTAATTGAAACTAAAGAGGAGATCGTGGACACCCCAATCTGAAGCCAGCGAGTCAGAAGTTCTGGATGTCCAGACTTCACACTGTTGTCTGAAAGGATGGGGACAGTCTTGGGGACTGAGTCCCCAACCTGTGGGATCCGACACTATCTCCAGGTAGTGTTGGAGTTGGAGGATACTCAGCTGGTGTCTACTGGTTAGTGTGTGGAGAAAACTTCCTACCCATTTGGTGACAGAAGTCTTCTTCTGTATTGTTAGTTAGTTGTAGTGTGAGAGCAGAGGAAAAACATAGTCTGAAAGAGTTTTTCCCAAAACACCCAATTTCTCCATTTTACTATCCATTTCCACAAACACTGACTACAATAGAAGTATAAAAATTACTCCACTGTATCATTCAGCTTTGCATCTCTCTCTCTCTTTACAGTACTAAAAGTCAAAGCTGTACCAAGAACACACAGTATAGAAATAATATAGTAGAGAACAGAAGAAAGAACACTTGTCTGAGTAACTGTGGATTTTGGACTCAGCTTGGCCACTAGTATGCTATGTAACCTCAGACTAATCAGCTAAGGTTTTTTACAACTATAAAACAGAGTTGGACTAGAATCAATAATTTTAAGACTCCCCAAGTTGCAAAATTTTGCAATTACCAGTGATAACCCTATAAGGCACACCACTGCCAGAACACTGCATTTCAGTGACAAGACCATTTTAGAGGCAAAAACCTAAGTGATCTGTGCTACTACTGAGGACTCTAACTCTGAAAAATATGTTATTCCCTGAACAATGTGAGTCAAATCATAGTGTCCACAGACACCATATTAACACAGAGGAAATACTTTTTTTTTTTTTTTTTTTTTTTTTTGAGACAAAGTCTTGCTCTGTCACCCAGGCTGGGGTGTGGTGGTGTAATCTGGGCTCACTGCAACCTCCGCCTCCTGGGTTCAAGTCATTCTTCTGCCTCAGCCTCCTGAGTAGCTGGATTACAGATGTGCACCACCACACCCAGCTAATTTTTGTATTTTTAGTAGAGATGGGGTTTCACCATGTTGGCCAGGCTAGTCTCAAACTCCTGACCTCAGGTGATCAACCTGCCTTGGCTTCCCAAAGTGCAGGGATTATGGGCATGAGCCACTGCACCCAGCCAGGAAATACTCTTGATAAAGGAATTTAATGACAATAAGGTGATAAACGAGCCATATGATAATATTGCAAGGTGAAAAACACAGGTTGAGACATGGAAAGTATGGCACAATTTAACTTATGTTAAAAACCTCTATGTGCATTTAACCTCAAGGAACAAAGTCTGTATGCACCTCTCTTGCTCAAAAACACAGAACAGAATCATACTGCTTATATCAAGACATTAACTAAACTATGTGTTTTATGTAGGTGGCACGTAAATGTCAGAATGTAGCAGTGGAAGTGGTTCTGGACTATGACCAGGCTTTGTATACCATTATGTTGCCTTGCTGAAAACACTTAACTTACTGAGTTCTCTCTTTCCTCTTTCTTAAAATTGGGATGATAACGAGGCCTACTTCAGTAAGTAGTTACATTTTGACATAATGGATGTCAAACATCTGGTGCCATCTGATATATGGTTGGTATTCAATGAACATTTGGTCATAATTATCACTGATACCTTCTGTTTCTTTTTCAGTCTTTTTTTTTCTTTCTTCTTCTCTAAAAATTGTTCCCAAGGAGTTAGTTTATCCTTTCCTTCCAATTTGTTCTTGACCATCTCTTCTGCACTTTCTTTAAGACCTGAGGAAAAATCCAAATAGTTTAGCTTAAATGTCTTATTGTCTGGCAATCACTTAAACATGTAATTTATAAAAACAAATATAATGTATGCATATTTAATAGAGTAACAAAGAATATGCAATGGTAAATATCTGTATTACCCCAATATCATACAGTGACATAGGATCAACTTCTATAAGAGTTATTTCCTAATAACAAACAATAATAAAGCTAACCTAACAAAATCAAAACAAACCAACACACAAACCTAGCAACTTGATACATGGTCAAGCCACTAAAGAAAAATATTGTATTTAGGCTCAGCCTTCATTTCTGTAACTTTTTTGTTCTGAACTGCTAAGAAAACTTCTGAACTAATTCTTCTCAGAATACTAATTTATTTTTGTAGCAAAAGACAAGTGGTTTCTCTTATCTTTAACTTTAATTATCCTCACTTGCTTCTGTCATCCAAGTGAAAGCCTGTGTCCTCTGGGAACTACAGGTTTCTTTCTTTCTTTTTTTAAGACGGGGTTTCACCATGTTGGTCAGGCTGATCTTGAACTCCCGACCTCAGGTGATCTGCCCGCCTTGGCCTCCAAAGTGCTTGGATTACAGGCGTGAGCCATCACGCCTGGTCTTTTTTTTTTTTTTTTTGGAACCACTGGTTTTTAACAAAAATTGTTCGTAAGGAATCCCTGCTGAAACATCCCATGAGCAAAGGATTCTCAGTCTTTCCCTAAGCACTCTGTGAGGCCACATAGTTAAGATCATAAGGACCACCAAGTTCAGATTCTATTTCATATGGTTTAGTTCTTTCAGTGCTGCTATTTGCTCTATTTCATCTCAAAAAGTCTTTGTTCCTATAGTCTGCTGTTCCCAATTCACGTTTCTAGGTGTCTTATGCAATAACTAGAGAGAAGAAGTGGGAGAAAAAGCCCTAAGACTGATCCATCAGTTTACAAAGACCCTCATTATTGCCAAAGTAAAGGAAATGTAAATACCATGCTGTCCCATTTGATAATAAAGATTTTTTTTATTTTATAATAGTGTTTAGAGGACATGGTTGGGTGGATCTTCAAATATTTAGATGACACAAAATCCATTAAAAAAAAATGAGACATGCTCAATCCAGATTATCTTCCCAGATACGTTCTAAATTCTGAGAAAGTAAAAACAATCCTAAATATGTTGCAATTTTCTATCACTGATGAGTATATAGAGACTGAGAACATTTAGTAATTTGTCTAAGAACATGGAGGTAGGAAGCTGCACAGCTACATTTTGAATTCCTGATCATCCTCTCTACTATTACCAGATACACCTAAAATGCTAGTTTGACCTACAGAATGAAGAAATACATAGCCCAAGAATAAAATCTAAAACTTTGGGTTCTGGTTCCTTATCTGCAAAATGAATGGTTTAGATCAGAAGTATGCAACCCTTTTCTCCCACATGCACCGATTTTCCCCCTCAAAACATTTGGTGCAAGTCCAAATATATAAAAAAAAACTAAAAGGAGTGCTTTTGGGCCTACAGCTTCAAAGAACAGTTTGAAACAGCTAAAATAGATCTCTAAGCTCTTCCTTTTTAACCCAAGACTTAATCTCCAAATTTCTATAGCTTAGAAAAGTATAATATTAACCTATATGTACACCCACGGTAATATAGATTTTTTTTAAAAAAATAACATACTGCTGTTAGGATGATTCCCCCTATCCCCCAACAAAATATTTGGTAAATGTCCAAATATATAAAACAACTAAAAGCAGTGCTTTTCTGCCTTGAGCTTCAAAGAACAGTTTGAAATAGAAATAGATCTTTAAGACTTTCCTTGGTTTTTAACCCAAGACTTAATCTCCACATTTCTATAGCTTAGAAAAGTATTCATATTAACCTATATGTACACCCATGGTAGCATACATTTGTTTTTATGACATACTGCTGTTAGTATCTCTAACTTACAAGATGCCAAATCAGAACAATTCTCAATTCAAAAATGTTTCTTATAAGAAAAACACAATTCATTTTAGTAAACAGTTTTCAGGAGAAATATGTAATATATAAAACTATGTTCAGATTTCTGATTCAACAGATAAACAGCACCTAAGAAATGTAAACTGGGATCTTCATTTGAGAGAAAGCAGCAAATTCTGATAAAACAAGTTGATTTCAAATAGCAAAATAATTTATGTGTTATGCCTGTAGTTCAACAATCAGTTCAGTATAAAATTTTAAATGTACAGTATTATTTTATTATATATGAGGTTTAAATAATACTCTTTGAAGTATTCTACTATAATTTTCTCATATATTAAGATTTTATTACTTAAAAATACTAATACAGAAATTTTTTCTCCAAAAAAGATATTTTCTGATTTTGATCCAAGCTTTACTTCTAAATCACCATGATGCTAAGGAGGTCCTGCATTGTTGTCTCTTAGGTGACTAGAGCACTAGGTTGATGTGTCTCAACCTTTTTTGGAGGCATGGATAACCTGAGATATTGACAAAAGTTATGGACTCTCTCCATGGAACACTGTACTGGAAAAACTTGTATACAATGTTCAGGAGGTTTATGACTAACCAAAGATCATCTCTGTGTAAGGATCCAAGAGTTTAAGGTAAAGAACATTTGTAGGAGATGAAGAGGTCTAGCCTCGGGGAAGATGAAAGACCATTCCCATAACCTTGAAGTTTACCAGCATTGACATTTGTAGGTTCTACATCAGGGTTTCTCAGTTTCAGTATTATTGTCATTTTGGACAGATAATTCTTTGTTGTGATGGGCTATCCTGTGCATTGGAAGTGATTTAGCAATATCTCTGGTTATCCACTAGATGCCAGTAGCCCCAGCTGTAACAATAAAAAATGTCTCCAGACACTGCCAAATACCCTCTTGGGGGGAAAAAATTACCTCTAGTTAAGAATCACTGTTCAAGATAATGATTAAAAATCATTTCTAAAAAAAAGGGGGCTATGTCTTCATTTGAACCACATAAGTGAGGTTATTTTATTTGGTGCTTGATTATATAATGTCTTCCCACTTTATAAGTTTCATCTGAGCAGTCCTTTCTTCTAACTAGACCAAAGGCAGCTTAAAATCACCTTCTTTAGTATTCCATAATATTTAGCATAGTGCCAGACACATAGTAAATACTTAATAAACACTTAATTGATCTGTCTTAAAGGAGGGATTCTTATTTCAAGCCAACTGTTTGATCTTTTCTATTTGGAACATAGTCTCTCCAACAGAAAATGAATCAAAACTTTAGGATCTAAATAAATGGCCTTGATCCTCACGTGGTTTATGTGGTTAAAAATAAAAAAAGAAAAAGACCTATAACTCTAAAATAATTCACGAAATGTTTATTCTTAGGAAATAATATTTTTCTGGTACTTTATTTACAACAATAAAGAAACAGTATCTTCAGTTTAATACAATCTGTAATTTTTTTGCCTGGCTCTCACTTAATACACCCAAATAGTAGCATAAGAAACACACTGCAATGAATTCACACACCACTATGAAAACTTTAAAAATGCTTTGTTCTTGTTGTCATCATGAGGTCATTTAAATCTCTTGCCACAGATTATAGTTGTTTATGTTCTAAGTTCTTAAAAATATGCCTATCCCAGAAGCCTCTTGGCCCAAGCAGAAGAACATTCTTCAGAGACCGTTTTAGCCTCATTTGAGAGCAGCCACTATGTGACTGAAAAACAACTTCATTATAACTGTTTTTAGTTTTGCACAAATTTGTTTAAAAAATTTTAAAAGCATATCCAAGGACTTCTAAATTAGTTAAAAATAACATCAATAATCCTACAAACAAAGGGCAAAAACCTCTTTCAAAGCTAACCACAAACACAAATGACTCAATTATGACAATAATAATTTAAGCACAATCCATTCAGAAATATTCTGGCAGTTTGCATACATATAAAAACACTTTTAAATATCCTTGCAAACCACCAAAATAAGGGTATACATTCCTCCTACCTAATTCATTTGAAATATCTGAAGTCTTCAAAGGGCAGGAGATGAATAACTTAAAATAACTCCACTAGGTACTATAACTGGCTTTGGCCATAAAAACAAAATGTACATTTAAACATTTCTGATATAGGCTGAAATCAGCACTCTTTATTTAAATCTTACTGCAACACTCAATTCCAAAAGTAGCTTTTAAAATCTAACTCACCACCACCACTGCCACCACTCTGAGTATAAGGCTTTTTTAAAATTTTGAGGCGTAGTTTCATTCTTGTTGCCCAGGCTGGAGTGCAATGGTGCTATCTCAGGCCATTGCAAACTCCGCCTCCCAGGTTCAAGAAATTCTCCTGCTTCAGCCTCTCCCTAGTAGCTGGGATTACAGGCGCATGCTACCACACCCAGCTAATTTTTTTTTTAACAGTACCATGGCCTTCTAGTCTCCAGCATTTGTCGCAGTTGCAATTATATATTTATTTGTGGAATTTTATAAATTATTATTAGTGGCTATTTCTCTTAATAGGTTGCAAGCTCCATAAGGGCAGAGGTCACAGCCTGTTTTTCTTCTGATGGTAACTCTAGTGGCCAGTCAAAGGTGTGACATACAGCACACACCTTATAAATGTCTGCTGAATAAAAGAGCAAATAAAAGGAAAAAAATGAGTCAAATTTCTTCCCAACCTTACAGAGTAGGAACAACAATGCATAAAATTAAAAAGTAAAATAACAACTAGCTTGGTGAATAATAGTAAATAGCAAAAATGACCAATCAACCAGAGCCAACAAAAATACTCTTTGGTTGCACTTAACACTATGAGAACCGTGTTATATGGAAACAACACATATAGCCATAAAGATAATAAGGATGAGGGTACAGGAAGCTGCTTAGATAGGCAATTACTTCTTATATGACCCTTAATTCTGTATCTTCCAAAACATTCAATGAAGTATCCATAGAAAATATGCTCAAAGTATGCGATGAATGAACACGTTAATACTTTTTTTGTTGTTGCTGATAGTCTAAAAGCTATTTAACTGGGCAGAAATTGCTTTACGTTTGTCTTAAATTTGAGCTTATCACACTCTTCTTCTAAATCACCTCTTCCCTCTCTTGAAATGATGTCTTCCATTTACAAGCATATTCAGTTTACTGTAAATCAAGCTTCCCCTGCTTCTTAGAATCAAATATTCTTAAAAGCTAACTTCAAATACAAAACATTTGGGCCTCATTGGGGAGCTATTGTTTCCAGTATTTGCCTGTACTTTATTTGTATGTTTTCTTTGCCTTTCAAGTAGTTTGTAATCCCAATGTACACAATATCAAGCTGTCCTAGTACTGACAAACTAAAATTCTGGCCAAGTCTGGTGAAGCCATTCTGCTAATTAGCTTATGGCAAAGAAGACTGAAGAAACTACTTGTTCTACTGTTATTTTCATACATGTTTATAGGCAAGGTAGAAAATACATGAAAATTTTTAAATGTAAGGAAACAAAGGAATTTCTTGGAATCCAGTCACAGTAAGAAAGCTCAAACAGAAATAATAAACTAGATTAGAAGCAAGGAATTTTCCTTGGGGACAAACACTAATCTGCTATGGTCATATATGGATATTTGGTTGTAATGGGTTGCTGGCCAAGAAGGCAGGACACAGAGTTTGAAGCCTGATCATGGTGGGAGGTCTCATCAGAGACCACTACATTAAGCTAAGATGCTTAAGGGTGCTCTCAGTGGGTGATGTCCCTTCCCCCTCAAATCAGAGGGAACACATGCCTATTTGGGGTTATGGGTAGAACATAGGAAGTAAAAATACATTTTCCCCCTATAGAATTTATAGCCGCAAATCCCTGGGTTTGTGGCTGGAATTCACACTACTTGTGTGGCCCAAAATACTCCAATCCAAAAATTTAGTTTCAATTGGCGTTGGACTGAAAGTGCCCTTAGGCATCTGGCAAATATTTTTTAAAAGAAGCACTTTTGACTCAGGCTTCTGCAACTCCCTTAGGTATTGAAAGAGTCAAGAACAATGAGATCACAATCAAACTTCACTGTGAATCAGAATAAGCAGAAACAAACTATAAGAACCATAAAGACTATGAATATTATAATTATCAGATATAGAATATAAACCAGCACTTTTAAAAAACAAAAGAAGAAATTAAAAGATCAGACTAACAAAAGAGTAAGATTAGGAAAAAAATAAATAGCATGCTAGACAGAGGTAAAGAAAGAATTAATGAACTGAAAGACAAAAGTGAAGAAATTACCCAGCATGTTGTACAGATTCAAAGGGATGGAAAATATATGAGTTATCAGATTCAGAGTTAGAATGTACCACACATATCAAACAGGATTTCCAGAAGGAGAAAACAGAAAAGATTAGGAAAATGTAATAATCTAAGAGAAAATGGTGGAAAAGTTTTCAGAACTAATGAAAGAGGATAATCTTCAGGATTCTGGGTATCTAACTCCAAGCAAGATTAAGCTAACAAGCAAAAAATGACCTACATCAGAGTGCAACCCTAGAATACCTAAGACAATGAAAATATCTTAAAAGTCAAGTACCCAGACAGCACTGTAGAGCAAGACAACATCTCTCCTGACAGGATAATAAAAGTGGGCCCTGAGGGATTAAAATACTTGTTCTTGGTCACACTGGCTTCCTGACTTGCACAGGAGTCAAGAAGAAGCCTTGTGAGCTCACAGTAAAATTGCCCCTTCCCAGAAAGAGGCTAAGATGGGGACTGGCTTGGTGCATCCAAGATAACAGCAGATACCCTTCCCTCCCAAATCCTCAATGTTCACAGCCTCACTATCACAATCTACCCCCAGGAATCATCCCACCAGGAATAATCTCTTTATGCCTTTTCTCCCTATTTATTTTGGTCACTGCAAAAAGCTCCTAATCATCATGTTGATATCCAATGTTCTCATCCCCAGAAGGTAAAGATACATCCATTCTTCTGCCCCATTCCTTGCCAACTCTCTACTGCTGAATTCTATGGAATTCACAGTACTTCATCGGCAGAATCTTATTGTATCTCTGAATATTATCTTGTTCTAACTGAAATCTGGCTTTCCACCAAGGACACTACCTACTACAGTCCTTTCAATTGTTGCTGTTGGTTTGTATTTTAGTTTGTTTTCTTCACAAAATCCCCATAACGACTGGCCAACATGATGGTACTGAAGTGTGGTACTGGTCTAGGGATAGGCAGACCAACTGACCAGTAAAAGAGCCAAGCAACAAACACACACAGTTCTGAAACTCTGGTACAAGAGAGGAGACATGTCAGATTACTAAAGGAAAGGAGAGATTATTCAATAAATGGAACAAGATAAAATCAGGTCCCTATCTCATATTAAAAAAAACAACTCCAGATGGATCAAGGACTTAATTGTCCCAAACCTTTCATCTTTTAGTAAAAAATCAAAGAGAACATTCTTCTCATCTGGACAAAAAGGGTTTCTTAGAGAAACAGAAAATATTGGCCGGGTGTGGTGGCTCACACCTATAATCCTAGCACTTTGGGAGGCCGAGGTGGGTGGATCACCTGAGGTCAGGCGTTCAAGACCAGCCTGGCCAAAATGGTGATACCCCATCTTCATATTTTAAAAATAAATTAAAAAAAAAGAAAGAAAACAGAAAATATTAACTATAAAAGATACATTTGACAATATTAAAATCAAGTATTCTTGTTCATTAGATGACAGAAGAAAGTGGAAGAGAGGAGTTACAAACTAGAAGATATTTGTTGTCTTATACAAGACAAAGGATCAGTATCAGAGGTAAATAAAGAGCTGCTAACAGCTAACAGGAAAAGCACAAACAGTACAACAAAAAAATGGTCAAAAAACATCTATTAGTATTTCATGGAGAAGGAAACATATTTGTTCAATCTCATTGGTGATGAAAAATGCAAATCAAGCAACTGGTGGTGGGAATGTCAAGTAATATCACCACCCTTATAAAGTTCAACATTCATGTTTGGGCGTGGTGGCTCATGCCTATAATCCCAGCATTTTGGGAGGCCAAGGCAGGTGGATTACCTGAGGTCACGAGTCTCCTCTGTGGTCCAGGCTGGAATGTAACAGTGTGATTTTGGCTCACTGCAACCTCCCCTTCCTGGGTTCAAGTGATCCTCCTGCCTCAGCCTCCCAAGTAGCTGGGATTATAGGTGCCTGCCACCATGCCCAGCTAATTTTTCTATTTTTTTTCCTTCTTCCTTTTAAAGACGGGGTTTCACCATGTTGGCCAGGATGGTCTCGAACTCCTCACCTCAGGTGATCTGCCCACGTCAGCCTCCCAAAATGCTGGGATTACAGGCATGAGCCACCACGCCCAGCCCAGAATGTTTACTTTTTAAAAAGGCAAATGGCAAGAATACACAGAGAATACTTTTATAAAGTTCAAAATTAACAAAACTACATACAGACTATTGAGGGATAGATATATTTGTGGTAAAACTATATAGAAAAGAAAAAGAATGATTAACACAAAACGTAATTTCATAGTTTCCTCTGGTAGGGGAATGAGGGGGATATAACTGGAAAGTCACACAGAAGACTACAGACATTGGTAATGTCTGTGGCTATACAGGTTCATTTTATTTTTATTATTATTTGAGACAGAGTCTCACTCTGTCACCCAGACTGGAATACAGTAGGATGATCTTACCTCCCTGCAACCTCCGCCTCCCAGGCTCAAGAGATTCCTGTAACTCAGCCACCCAAGTAGTTGAGACTACAGGCATGTGCCACCATGCCCAGCTAACTTTTGTATTTGTAGTAGAGATGGGGTTTCACCATATTGGCCAGGATGGACTTGAACTCCTGGCCTCAAGCGATCTGCCTGCCATGGCCTCCCAAAGTGTTGAGATTACAGATGTGAGCCACTACACCCAGCCCATTTATTTTTCTTTAAACTCTAAATATACATTTTAATATATAACTATACACACATATATTGTATTATTTTAATCTATGATTCCCACCCCCCAATAATGAAGTATAAACATTTTTTAAAAGACAGTAAAAGAATGTTTACCCTTTGACAACTGTGTGCTAAACAGCTTTTACCTGCCCCTTTGGTCAGTTAATCCCCATCAAAATGATAGGTACTTAAACCTAAATTTGCTGACTTCAAGGCCTCTATGCTCTTTCCATCATCACAATAAACTGTTAATGCTATCCCAAATTTCATTATAAGAAGGCCCCAATCTATACACTGCATTTGAAAAATCCACCTGTAAACTGATGGCTTTATATTCAGGGTGCCTAATTGTTTTCCTCCCTAGAAGAGTTTCCTGTCCACAGAAGCTATGAATATAGAAGGATATACTGAGGCTGGGTTACAACCAAAACAGCATTTCTAAGTCAATTTCAAAAACTTCTTTGTTATAAAAAACAAAAGGAAATGATAAACACTTCAACTTCCCTAGCATTCCAGTATTTAAAATCATTTATAACAGTCACAACTAAATTCAAACTAGATTTCCCTTGTTGCAATCTAAGTAGTTTCTTCCATATTTATTAGGGCAAGTTTATATAAGTTGACCAGAATTCCTCTACCTCTAAAAAGACTTTCCAAATAACTACTAAGAAAGCAATACCTTCCCAACCATATTCTTACATGGTAGACATAGACAATGACAATGTATGTACAGCATAACAGACAAAGTGGAGGAAGCAACCAGAGAAGAAAACAGCCTAGGGATTCTGGTGGGCCTAAGGATGAAAGGAATCAAGATTGTGGCTAATTTGTCATCTACTGGTGGTGTGCTGGTCGGGAATCCTTGAAATAGAGTAAACCTTTAAGGTTTATCCTTCCAACTTTCGTATTTGTAATGAACTGGGGTACTTCATTGGCAGTGTTCTTTATACAGTATTTGACAGACTATACCAGAGAAATATGAGTTGTATATTAAAAAAAGAGAGAAAGTATAGGTAATAGAGAATAAAAATAACATTAAAATTTCAGTCTTCAATACAGTCACATGTCAGCTAATGATGGGAAACATTAACCTAGATGATATGGGCTAATGTTAAGACCTTTTTATCATTGTGTGAACATCATGAGAGTATACTTATACAAACCTATACTGAATGCTGTAGGCAACTGTAAAACAATAGTATTTGTGTATCTAAACATAAAAAAGGCAATGGGTTGTGCAAAAACATTATGACAGCACTAGCTGATAAAAATTTTTTAGCTCAACCATAACTCTTATGGGACCACTGTTGTGTATGCAGTCCACTGTTGACTGAAATGTCATGATACAGGGTATGACTGTATTTTCCACAGCTTGTCTTATAAAGCTCTGTGTCAATTCTCTGATGACAGAATCTACTAAGAATTTGTGACAGGCCTAGCATTCTCTGGGTATAAAAAATTGTCAGAATCTTAAATAACATACATGTTTAGAAGACTGCAATGTTCAACAGCAAACATACAGAAGCCTTCCCTTGCTTTATTATTATTATTTTTAACCTTCAGAACATCTTATGAGAACACAGGCTTCTCACTGTTACACATGTGACCCTGGCTGCAGATCAAATGCTCTCACACAGTGAGAAGTCTATGACAGTACAAATTGGGTCATCCCAGGTAAGCACTTATTATTATTTTTAAAATAAAATAAAAATTTCCCCAAATTTTCAAGTAAAATTCAATGAGGGTCTTGTGTATCTTTGTGTACACAATGATAAACACATGTACACCACACTAAGAAGTCAGGCCCCAGATATAATTAGCAACCTAGGGAAATACCCTTTAAAAATCCTAATTCAGATCAAAATTTGAATTACAGTTCTTCTTTCTCCTAGTTTTGTGATCTTAAGCAAGTCTATACCTCAGTTTTCTCTTCTGCAAATGGAGTACTAACCACTTTGAAGAACTTAATGCAGTATTGTGTGTGAAGCATCTAGAAGAGTTCCTGATATAGCACAGGCATCCTATAAGTACAAACTTCCCCTTCCTCATGCAGAGGATATTTTAAAATGTAATTCTTTTGAATCAAAATTATGCATCTAAAAATTACTTTAAATTTTTAAAATTTCCCTATTTACAGAAAGAAGGAACAATGAGATCCTAAAATAAAATGTATTTTATGACACTCAAAGCTGACAATGTTTAGGAAAAGTTTGGTTAAGTTCTACGTAGAGACACTTCCAATTATTATTATTATTATTTTGAAATGGGTCTTGTTCTGTCACCCAGGCTGGAGTGCAATGGCGTGATCTCATGGCAACCTCCACCTCCCAGGTTCAAGGGATTCTCCTGCCTCAGCTTCCCGAGTAGCTGGGATTACAGGCACCTGCCATCATCAGCTAATTTTTTTTTTTTTGTATTTCTGTAGAGATGGTGTTTCACCATGTTGGCCAGGCTGGTCTTGAACTTCTGACCTAAGGTGATCCACCCGCCCTGGCCTCCCAAAGTGTTGAGATTACAGGTGTGAGCCACCACACCTGGCCCAGACTTCCAATTGTTAAAAAAGCACGATCTCGGCTCACTGCAACCTCCACTTCACAGGTTCAAGTAATTCTCCTGCCTAGTCTCCGAAATAGCTGGGACTACAGGCACGAGCCACCATGCCCGGCTAATTTTTTGCGTTTTTAGTAGAGACAGGGTTTCGCCATGTTGGCCAGGCTGGTCTCGAACTCCTGACCTCAGGTGATCCACCCACCTTGTCCTCCCACCTTGTCCTGGGATTACAGGAGTGAGCCACCAGGCCCAGCAAGGTATATCTTTTGATAGCTCATTTGATGACAGCTATGCCACCAACCACCTTAATGAAGATTAAATTGAGAAGGAAAGTATCATCTCACTCCCATACAAAACCAGCAGATTCAGTTTGCCCAGCCACCAGTTCCAGCCACAGAAGTTTTTACTGGCTTCACCGTAGACCTCAATGCTGAAAATTACCACTGCATATTACACACAGTGAGCAACTGTCTACAACAGTCTAACCAAAAAGACACTGAGAATGGCTGAAAATCTTTCAGAGCCCAGAAAATGTCAATATGGTCCCAGAGTGAGATTAAGTTTTGTATCAAACCAAAGATCTAAAGAAAAATACTTATGCCCTTATCTGGGCTGGGCCTGCTGGTTCACCCCTGTAATCCTAGCACTTTGGAAGGCCGAGGAGGGTAGATCACCCAAGGTCAGGAGTTCAAGACCAGCCTGGCTAACATGGTGAAACCCGGTCTCTACAAAAAATACAAAAATTAGCCAGGTGTGGTGGCATGAGTCCCAGCTACTCAGGAGGCTGAGGCAGGAGAATCGCTTGAACCCGGGAGGCAGAGGTTGCACTGAGCTGAGACCACCCCACTGTACTCCAGCCTGGGTGACAAAGCAAGACTCCCTGTCAAAACAAACAAACAAAAAAGAAAAGTACTTATGCCCTATCCTTTACATGGCTCCAAAACCTGAATCTATGGTAGAAATTAGATTTTATTTTGTGTATAATTTTATCAGTATTTCTGAGCATTCAAAGGTTAAACAATAAAAAGTTCTCCAGTTAGCACAAGAAATTAATAGAATCCGTTCAAAAAGCAGGGCATGGTGGCTCATGCCTGTAATTTCAGTGCTTTAGGAGGCCAAGAAGGGAGGATAGCTTGAGACCAGGATTTTGAGGCCAGCCTGAGCAACGCAGTAAGACCCTGCCTCTATGAAAATAAAAAATGAACTAGGTAGACATGGTGGCACACACCTGTGGCCCTGGCGGCCTGGGAGGCTGAGGCAGGAGGATCGCTTGAGCCCATGCATTCCAGGTGACAAAAAGTCATGATCAAACCACTGCATTTCAGCCTGGGCAACACAGCAAGACCTTGACTCTTAAAAAGATAAATAAATAAATAAATAATACTTGATAAGAGACATGAAGATGCTTACTCAGAAATGTATCTGTGAGAAAATATAATAAAAGGTTATTATGTTATCCATTTAGCAAAACATTACAAAGAACTCACAGCATAACATCAAGGACCAACTTTTCAATTTTGCAATAATGAAACTGTTGAAAGCAAGTAATACTATTGAGTTCTGTCAAAATAACACATGGAACATGTGCAATGAAATGAGAGTTTGTTAGCCAGGCAGTTAGAATACAGATAGAATGATGAAAGACAACCACAAATAGAATAACAAGTTTTGCTTTACAGATCAAATAATTCAGAACTTCAAATCAGCATAGCTGTGGGCTATGGGAAAACAATACATGAGCCAAGTTTTCTTTTCCTGAGCTCTGGGGCAGACTGCAAGTTTAAGGCAAAGTTTTAAAAAAAAGGTATTAATAGTACGCTCTAGAAACAGTGGCTACACATGCAAACAGTGGGAAGGACTATATTAACAGAATCTTCCAGATATTTGCAACCAGAAGGTCTTGCTAATTTACATATTTTAACTGGGATCCTGTGGGGGAGGGTGGGAGGGAAACAGATCAATTAACCTGAAACTTCATAAGGCATTGCAATTTTAGCACTTTCTGAAACTACTAGTATAAAAAATCCTTGCTTTTTCATTAAGTCTTTTACAAAGCTTCTTGGAAAGTCTCTTTTTAAAAATTACATCAATATTATTAAGAGAGAAAACAGTCTCTCAAATAATTCAAGAAGCACTGAGAAAATTACTAGCAATCATATGGAGAAAATGTATTAGCATCATTTTTAGATAACTCTAGCTGCTTCTCATTTTTATTACACATTCCAAATATGACTCCAGTCTTTTTTGCAGAGTATGAAGTTATAGCTTATTACCTTACAAACTCCTCATATCAACCTGTTAACTGGATGATGCAAGGAAGGAGCGCACACTTAGGTTTTAAAATTCTAGCCACTTATTAGCTGTGTGACCTTGTACAAGTTACAAGAGTGCACTGTGATCTGGTTTCCTCCCCACCACCAAAATATGAGGCAAACTACAAATTCTTTTAGCCTATTTTTAAGTTCAGGTTTTCCATTTAATGCTCTCTTCTACACTTAACTCTAAATTTTAAACATCTGGTTATTTTAAAAGTTCTGACCAAAACAATATTTTTGTGAATATATTTCCAATAATGAGTACATTGGTAATAAATGGAAATAGAACCAAAACTAAACAGCGAACAGGTTTTGAGACATCTAAAAATCAAAATGCTTGAAACTGGGCCGCCTAACAAAATGAATGCCCCACTAATTCAAAAACATTTTCACTTCTAAATAAAAAGAATAAATAATACAATGGCCATATATGCATGTCATCGATGTCTCTATGTTTAAGCTACCCAATGGAACAACCGAACAGAGAAATGGAGATAAAATAAAGGTGGCGGGGAGGACAAAGGATAAAGAGCAGATACCAGAATAAAAATGAAATAACTGTGAAGAGTAGAGGAGGAAAAAGCAGAACGAAGAAAGAGCTACATCCTTACTCCATGCCCAAGGAATAGGAATCAAATGGGGACTCCTCTTGCTGGGTGAGGCAATAAAAGAAGTTCTTGCCTGGGTGAGACAGTAAGAGGCACCCCTAGTTTTCTGGCTTCCGTGCCTCCCTCCCAGGAATAAGTATTCTAGAACTCTGTGTGCTCTTGACAAGATATTCCAACGACATTCACAGACCCAACACTACTAAAGCTTTAAGACCATCAGAACTAATCTCAAAATCCCTTTATTCATATTTAAATCTGCCACCACAAGAAATTTACAACTACCAAATCATTCCTTCTCAAAAAACAATGCTGAACTTCAAGGACTAAAGCCTTTCTACTCACTATTAAGTTACAGCCAGTCATTAGTCATTAAGGAAAGCCCCCGTACCTATTTACCTGCTAACTGTAGTTTCACCAAAACTTAGCGTTCTTCTGAGAACACTGCTTCCCCTCTATCTCTTTTAGGAGGTGAATTTTTCTCTCCCACTGTCCATGCAACTCACTGACAATTCCCATCCCCTGGCTAGGCCCTCCTCCCCAATGCCTCCACTCTGAATATCATGTTTTCAGGCTTTAGTAGATAGACTATACTCTTCCTTATTGTAGACATCTTTTTTTTAACCAAATTCTTCCATATCCTCATGTAGGTATCTAATGACTGCAGTTCCCTCATTTTAATTTTAGCTCACTGCCACTCTTTCCAATACTCCTGTCATAATTCTTGGTGACTCCAGTATCCACACAGATGACCCTCTGAACATACCTTTGGCCTCATAGTTCACTGACCTCCTCTCCTCCCATGGTTCTACACTCTACCCCATCTCAGAAATTCACTGCCAGATGGTAAACAGATCATGTATTATCCAAAGTTACTTTCCAGGCATCCTACTCTTCTACCACCAGCTCCAATCTTTTCATTTTAACTCATTTATGCCTGAGATTGCAATTTTTTGAATTTCTGCAATCAGACCTTGAGCAGTGGGATATAAATAACTCCCATATGCTTAGTGTTCCAATAATGGAACACCAGGCATAAATTAATCTAGGTAACCTGAGACTAACAATATCCTTGGTGCAAAAATGGCATCGTGCTTATAATGGAAGCATATCTTAGTTTTTGGAAGTTACATTTTGAAGTGCTTTTTTTTTTTTTTTAGTGTCATGATGCCTGCAACTTTCTAACAGTCAACTATTTCGGAAAAAAAGACTTGCCTGTACTTACCGTCTCCAATTCCTCTCTTCCTATTCTCCCTTCAAACCATACTAGTCACTTTCAACCCCCATCATCCCACAAAAACCATTCAGTATCACCAATGAGCTTCACATTGCTAAATCCATTGGTTATTCTCAGCCTGCATTTTATTGACCCATATTCTCACTGAAATGCCTTCTTTAATGGCTGGCTGAATACCTAGCAATTATGAATTTCCTCCTGCTTCTCTGATAGCCTCTCAGCTGCTCTGGATGGTCCATCCTCATGTCCTCTACCTCTAAATGCTAGAGTGTTCCAAAGATCCGCTTTTGAACCTTTCTTTTTTGCTTATGTTGACTACTTGTTGTTCTTATTCACTTTCAGAGATTTATATGATGGAGGTCTCAAATTTATATCTCCAGCCCTGTACTCTTAACTGTATAACCAACTGATTCCTTGGCATGTCTATTTAGGTATCAATGGGCATCTTGAACTTAATATATGGGGGGACAAAAAAAGAATTCTCGATGTTCCCTTGCATACATTTCCCATCCAAAAGCTTCATTATCTGAAGATTACTGCAACAGCCTCTTGACTGATCTCCCCAATTTGGTCCTTTCTCCCCACTTTTATCTATAGCAGCAAGAGTAATCCTGTTAAACATAAAAGTCAGATTTGACTGCTTCTCAGCTCAAAACCCTCCAATGGTTTCTCATCTCAGTCACAGAAATTCATGTCTTTATAATGGCCTACAAAATCTTCCTATCTGGAGCCAAACTACCTCTCTGATCTCATTTACTTCTCTCTTCCACTCTAGTCACACTGTTCTCCTTGGATTCCTCAAACACAAGAGATAAAATATAGTTTCAAAGACACTCCTTTGCTACTTCCTCTGCTGACACAGTCTTCCTGGGCCAGGCTCACTCCCTGACCTCTACTTCCTTTAGTTCTTGGTCAAATACATTTCTTCTATATCTGTCACCTGTTTGGTCTCTCCTTCACCAGATTATAAGATCTATGAGTTCAGGGATTTTTATGGCTTGTTCACATATTATATAGAACAATTCCTGGCACAGAGTAGGTGTTCGGTAAGTATTTGATGGAGTAATGAAGGGAAGTTGAGGTACTGAAGAATGTTGAGTAGAAAAAAGACCAGCTATCCATTTCACTAGTATCTATTAAACCAGAGATAGCTAAGAAAAAGAGGACTTTTATCATATTTAATCTTTTAAGATTATAAACAAACATGTCATTATTTGTTCATTTCTGGATGGAATTTCATACATGTTTATATTCAGTTTGTATTATCTACAAAAAGTATTATGTAGATTAATTGGACTATGAATACAGGGGAAGTTATACAAAGAGATAAAACTGATTATACTTCATTTATTTGTATACTAAAATTTTCCTAGTGAGGTACATTTCTTCATGAAGGCCCAACTGGCTAATTATATACATCACCTTATCTACTCATTAGTAAGTTGGCAGGATACCTTCAGCAATGCATTGAGACAGGAAATATAACTCCAGATACATCAAAATAATTAAGTATAACTTTCTTTAAAAATCTTATTCAGGCGCTCGGCTGCCCGACGACACGGGAGCCGCACGCACCGGACATTTAAAAAAAAATCTTATTCAATATTTTTACTTATTTATAATGCTAATTAATAAAATTGTATTATTACATTTCCATAGAAATTATTGATAGAGTAGTTCATTCCTGTTATACTCATGAACCTGTTATCAGTTCCCTTAATACTTACCCTTAACAAATTAAACACCCTATGTTACTATATTGTATAACACAACGTAAAAAGGTAGAAAGTTTAAATAGTCTAAACTAGAATTTCTTTTGAAACAATCAAACCAAACCACAACAAATATGAGCGATTAAGAGTACTTATTTACATAAATTATCAGAAAAATTTTTTGGAGAGCATTGCAATTTATTAAATTTATTTAAAAAAAAAAAAAAGAGTACTTATTTTCCTGGCCGGGCACGGTGGCTCATGCCTGTAATCTGAGCACTTTGAGAGGCTGAGGCGGGTGGACCACCTGAGATCAGGAGCTGGAGAACAGCCCGACCAATATGATGAAACCCTGTCTTTACTAAAAATGCAAAACTTAGTCAGGCATGGTAGCATGTGCCTGTAATCCCAGCTACTTGGGAGGCTGAGACAGGAGAATCGCTTGAACCAAGAAGGCAGAGGTTGCAGTGAGCCAAGATCACGCCATTGCACTCCAGCCTGGGCAATAAGAGCAAAACTCCGTCTCAAAAAAAAAAAAAAAAAAAAAAAAGAGTACTTATTTTCCTGAAGAGGTTAATATTTTGGAGATCCAAGCCACAAAACCAGTGAATATATAGTATAATCTCATACTGACCCTCTGTGGTTTACTGAAGTATAACATCACAGAAGTCCTGAGGTTCAGGGTAACTGTTACTAAAAACACACATTTCTTAAGACATAAATTCACTGAAACACACGCCATGAAAGTATTTTGTAGTTTATAACAAGTATCTCTAAGCAATAAAGGTATTATTAGTTCCAATTTCCACACGAATAAACTGAGGTACAGAAAGACTGCTTAATGATCTCATATGTATGTGCAGCACACAGAAAAACCCTTTACACTTGCATGTGCATGTGTGCATGTACATAAGGATTCACAGGTAATAATACCCCACTAGAGGCCTTCAAAAATATGGCAATTTACCTTTAAAATATCAATTTTCCCCTATTCAATTAAAAGTAAAAAATATATGCCCAATGTTGACAATAATTCCATGAAACTGACACTCTTACTGATTGTTGAAGGTATTATAAGCTGGTACACTTTTGGAAAGCAATTTGGCAGTAACTTCAAGACACAAAAATATCCATGCCCTTTCTTAGTAATTCTATTTCTGGGAAACTATCCTATGAAAATAATTCAAAATATGGAAAAAGCTATAGATTATTTATAACATCCCAGATACTTGGCATCTGAGATTTAACATTTGAGGTTTTGACAATGGTAGTTTTAACAGCTTGTCAGAGAACCACAGGTTGATCTACAGCACATGTAAAGTTGCTATGTGAGCAAGGAAGTCACGTAACTACTGAGTTAAGCCTGAAGGCTAGCATCAGCTTCTCATTGTGGCCTGGTTGCTCTCTACTAGTCCTGACATGCTTGGAAACATTTCTAATCTGGGAGAGAGAACAACATACCTTTGTTTTAAAAGTTTTAAAAATTAAAAGGCCCTAAGAAAGCAGGTCAATTATTTGGCTGCTGATGAAAATGAAGAGATTTAAGAAAAGCTTGATATTTGTGGGTTTGGGATCTGTCCTATTGTTTTTTTTTTTTTTCTAATTGCGTTTTAGATTTTGGGGTACATGTGAAGAACATGCAAGACTGTTGCATAGGTACACATGTGGCAGTGTGATTTGCTGCCTTCCTCCCCTTCACCTATATCTGGCATTTCTCCCCATGTTCTCTCTCCCCAACTCCCCACCCCCTGCTGTCCCTCCCCTATTTCCCCCCAACAGACCCCAGTGTGTAGTGCTCCCCTCTCTGTGTCCATGGAATATTATGCAGCCACCAAAAACGATGAGTTCGTGTCCTTTGTAGGGACATGGATGAATCTGGAAACCATCATTCTCAGCAAACTGACACAAGAACACAAAATCAAACACGGCATGTTCTCACTCATAGGCGGGTGTTGAATAATGGGAACATTAGTTTAAGTTGAAGAATCACTTAAAAGTTGCTATGAGAAGACTCCTATTAATTATGTATTCTGAAAATGACTCCTAAGTTCCAAATCTAACGTGATTTTGTGAAGCACACAGGGAAAGAAATCCAGCTGTGTCAGCTGGATTTCAAATAAAGGCCTTCTTAGTAGGGCATAAGCCAACTGTAAAGTCAATCCACCCAGCTAAATACTCAAAAGACAGGGATTTTTAAGAGAAGAGATGTTTTAGGGGATAATAAACTAAATCCACTCTGCCTTGTTTTTAGCAACTTTGGAATTTACTTAATTTGAAGGAGGTACATGGGCCAGTGTTGTCACAAAAGAAAAAGACAAATAACTCTTAGTCTTCAGTATAACTGCTATTTGCTAAAGAAAATATCACTAATATATTTAGTTCTACAGGGAGTCCTCTGTCAGTATTATCCTAAGTATCAATAATTTTTAATTTTATAATATTAGAATTAGTATATTTATAGCCATAGTCAGAAAGCCAGAAAACTATATAAAAATAATTCTTTCAATGAGAACTATGATAAAATTATTCAGCAGCACAGCTCAAATGTGTCTAGCTCAATTCAACTTAAAATCTTATTATTCTGGAGTGAAATTTTACAAAAAGACAAATGTCTTTAGTCTGCCTTACAGAGCTACTAAAGACAAGAAAATCTGTTAAATAATCATTAAATTTTAAAATAATCTTAAATGAAGGTTTAAAATACATGTACCTTATAATATCCATTGCCTGGTAAAGTATTTCAGATTGATCAACTCCCAGAACCTTCTTCGCCCCAGCTTTAGCAGCAAACATAGAGAGAATTCCAGTTCCACACCCAACATCCAAAACTACCTGTGGTAATAAAACAAACACAAAAAACCCCAGATATTATCAAAAAAGTCTATTAAATTCTATCCATATATTATGATGTTTATGACTAGGAAAAGATCACAATAAAAATTTTAAACTTTACTAAACAAATACACAGTAATTTCTAATTGGGAAAACTGAAGATACTATTACTATGAGTTGTTTTAAATTAATAACAGTATAGTTGGCCATAGTCTGTTGTAATTAGACCCAACAATGCTAAATTTAAGAGATTTTATATAAAAAAAAAATTTCTAAAAAAAAAAAATTATGTCTGTAGCTTTAATAAAGAATTACTGTTTTTAATTTCCCTATTGTATGTAGATTCTATTTTAGGCTAATTCTACATTTTAACAGAAATAAATTTCTTCAAGTTTGAGTGGCAGGAATTAACTTGAGCAGGATAGCTTGATCCAATACAATTTAAAAAGGGTTATAAAGTAATCAAGGATATGGATTATCACTACATCCTTCTGAACTCCAAAATTACCAAATATTCAGCCCATTTTAACAGTAAAGTACAATAAAAACAAGTTAGCTGTCAAAATTCAGTAACTTGAGAGTTTAAGTTGTAAAAATGATAATTCTTGGTGAAAGAAAATTATTTATTAGAACCAAAAGCTTAAGATGCTATTGGGGGTGGGTGGGGAGCAATTATTTATGTCAATAATTTAATATGATTTTCCCTGGAATAGTATAGAGAAGCCTGCTTAGTTCATAGTAAAAACAAAAACGAGTCACCAAGGAAACGCATTTAGCAAAATCCTTGTAAGTACATTACTCTGTGAAATTACTGAAAACTAGTGCTTTAAATCTTTCATTATCAATGGCCTAAAAATCATACATACTTGTCCCAAAATATGAAATGATTTCAGTGCCCTCATGCTATAATTCACTAAGCATTACTAAGTACCAGGAACTGATTTCAGTGATGGGGTACAGCAACAAACCTGACTTAATGGCACATACAATCCTGTGAGAGAGATGGACAATGAATGAACAAAGAACATACAATAAGGTCAGGCTGTAAGAAAAACCAAGCAAAGTAGAGGTTAAGATCACAGGAGAGGAGATACACTCTTTTTTTTTTTTAACCATTCTAGATAGGTCTGACAATACCTCTCTGATACATGTGAGCAGAGAACTGAATAAAGAAGAGTGTCATGCAAAGTTCTAGGGGAAGTGCATTGTAGTCATGGAGGATATTAACTGCAAGGCACAATATTCCAGGCAAAGCCAAGATGGCCAGTGTGGCTGAGTTGGGTTCAGAAAGAGGTCACTTGGTGAAGTCAGATCACAGAGTACCTTGGGTTTTACTCGGAGTAATGAGAAATTATCCTAAGAAAAATAAAACTAGAATTAAGCATTGATTCTACTGTATACCAATTTTTCTTCTCACTAGGCAATAGAATATCGTTTAAACATCAGGTACATTTCCTATCCTTAAAAAAATTTTTTTAATGTATGTTACAATTCAATACATGTTTTTCCTTCTCCTTTTATACATGATAGCATATTATACCCACTGTGCTACATATTGCTTTTTTTTTAACAATACAAATTAGAGATCTCTCCATATCTATTTATAGAACTCCTTTCTTTTATGTAGCTGTATAGAATTCCACATTATGGCTGTATCACAATCCAGTTCTCTACTGAAGAACATTTTAGGTGTTCCCGAAATCTTCGTAGGACAATAAATGCTGTAAATAACCTATCTAAGCCCAATCCCATGAATTAGTAAATGTAAAGAACATATTCCTAGAAGTGAAAACACTTATGTCAAAAAGTATATATACATATTTGTAATTCTGCTAGATATAACCAAATTGATCTTATAGGGCAATTCTGCTAATGAAGACTCCAATGAGCAATGAATTAGTACCAATTTCCTCACAGGTGAGACTAGCCTATGAGACATATAATCAAACTTTTGGATGTCTACCCATCTGGCAATCACAAAATAATGATATGTTAATTTAGTTTTAATATGCATTTCTCTTATGAGATTTAACATCATTCCAGGTAGTCATCTGTAATTTTATGTGAACTATCTCTCTCCATTTTTCCACGCAGTTGCTAGTCCTTTTCTTATCAATCTGTCTTAGCACATAAGAGTTCTTGGTAAATTAAGATTAGCCCTCTATAATCCTCTATAGCATGACATGCAATGTTTTCTCACAGCATGTATTTTTGTCTTTTGATTCTACTTACAGTGATTTTTGCTAGGCCCAAATTCTTTACCTACAATTAAACGTATTAATCTTTTCTATAATGCCTTCTCGACTTTGATCATAATTAGATAGGCCTTCCCCAGTCTATCCCATTTCCTTCCATTTCATCCTCACACATTTCCTTCCAGTACATTCAGTTTCATTAACATAGCTTGTTTCTAAACCATGGTATACACTAGGAGGCATGGTTCCAACATTTTGCTCAAAAGGCTGACCACCTGTCCCAATATCAGACCTTTAACATTCATTTAAATATTTGTGTATATTTGCATTTATTAGTGGATTTAAAATCAGTTCTGTTAATCTACATATTCATGTGCCAGGAATTATTTTAGTTACTGAAGCTTTATAAAATGGTTTAATATCTAGTAAGTCTGGTCCATGCTCACTGCAAATATTTTTCCACATTGTTTCTGGAAAACTTTTTATGTTTATTTTTCTATATAAGCAAGATACTCGGTTTGTCTAGGTTTAAAAGTCTTAGCATTTTTATGAGAACTGAACTAAAATTTAGGAAAAACAATTGTGAGTTTTCCTATTTAAGAACCTGGTATGACTTCCAATTTGTTTA
Source organism: Cheracebus regulus (assembly GCA_963574635.1). Taxonomy (NCBI): domain Eukaryota; kingdom Metazoa; phylum Chordata; class Mammalia; order Primates; family Pitheciidae; genus Cheracebus; species Cheracebus regulus. The sequence goes on along the minus strand of CAUYQU010049389.1, from coordinate 47,880 downwards.
AATTGTCTGTTAGGTACTTTAGTTGTTTTTTAAAACATCTTTTTTTTTTATATAAGTGCTGCATATTTCTAGTTGTTCACGTCTATGCATTTTAAGTTCCATATTACTATTATAAGTGGAGTTTTCCTTCCATTATATCTTTATTTTCTTAATTTTTGAGTCAGAGTCTTATTCAGTTGCCTAGGCTGGAGTGCAGTGGCACGATCTCAGCTAAACGCAACCTCCACCTCCCTGCTTCGAGTGATTCTCCTGCCTCAGCCTCCCAGGTAGCTGGGGATTACAGCGGTCTACCATCATGCTCAGCTACTTTTTGTGTTTTTAGTAGAGGTGGGCTTCACCATGTTGGCCAGGCTGGTCTCAAACTCCTGACCTCAAATGATCTGCCCAGCTTGGCCTCCCAAAGTGCTGGGACTACAGGCAGGCACCACCATTCCCAGCTCCTTCCATTATATACCAAAAATATAATTTATTAGTATTGACTCCATAAGAGAGAAAATCTAAATAGCCTGATATCCACTGAAGAAATAAAGTTGTCGAAAGGCTACTACTTTGTGAGTCCTATCTTAGGCCCAGATGGTTTCATTGGGAATTTGATTGTTTTTGAACACATGGCCTGTCTGGGTGAGTAAATACATCTTAACATAATTACTTTTACAAACATTAAGAACTTTATTTTAACATGTAATCTATATACATCATTGAAAAAAAGAATTTTTTAAAAGTTCCAAATAAAATACATTAACCAAAATGGCAAGAAAACAGTATACTATATAGTATATATGTATATAGTACAATTAAAGTACATCAACTTGAAATATTATATGGAAGAAAATGAAAATAAAATAGGAAAATACACACAATAGAATAGTATGTAATAAGTTTCCAGAAACTCTCATTAAAACATTTACAAAATTAAAAAATTAAAAATAAAAGATTAGTGTAGAATATAGAAGTTTGCTAAAAGTGCTTTGGTGATAGTATCTGGGAAGATCAACACTCCCTTGCTGTGTACCAACGACAAGCTGGCAGCACAACTGATGACACCATACATGGTATATACCCTTTTTGACCTAGGGAATCCACTGGTAAAAAATTACCTTATAATTGTACTCCCATATATATATATAATATTTATATATATAGAAATATTTTTAGTACTTTATATGAAGCATTATTTCTAATATAAAAACTGAATTTACGTACACTTCTACGGTGGATATATGAACCATTAAAAGAATATTAATGAAAAGATGCTCAAAAATCACTAATCATTTAGAAAAACACAAATCAAAACAAGTATTACCTAACACCAATTAGGATAGCTATTATCAAAAAACTAGAAAACCAAAAGTATTGCTAAGGATATGGAGAAACTGGAACTCTTGTTTACTGCTGGTAGGAAAATAAAATGGTATACCCAATGTGAAAAACAGCACAGTGGCTCCTCAAGGAATTAAAAATGGAGTTACCATATGACCCAGCAATTTCATTTCTGGGTATATATCCAAAAGCATTAAAAGCAGGACCTCTAAGAGACAGTTGTACACCTATGTTAATGGCAGCAATATTCACAATATCTTTAATACAGAAGTAACCCAAACATCCATAGACAGATGAATGAATGGATAAGCAAAATATTGTACATACATACAATGGATTATTGAGCCATAAGAACAAAAAAAATTCTAACATTTGCTACAACAAGGTCAAACCTTGAGGACATTACCCTAAGTGCAATAAGCCAGTCACAAAAGGAAATATAGTCAGCCCCTTGTATCCCCGGGTTCCCCATCCAGGGAGTCAATCAACCACTAATCGAAAACATTAGGAAAAAATTTGCAACTGTACTGAACATGAAGTCTTCTTTCTCTAGTTACTAGTCCCTAAACAATACAGTATAGGCCGGGAGTGATGGCTAACGCCGGTAATCCCAGTACTTTGGGAAGCCGAGGCCAGCGAATCACGGGTAAGGAGATCGAGACCATCCTGGCTAACATGGTGAAACCCTGTCTCTACTAAAAATACAATTAGCTGGGCATGGTGGCATGTGTCTGTAGTCCCAGTTACTTGGGAGGCTCAGGCAGGAGAATTGCTTGAACCCAGGAGGCAGAGGTTGCAGTGAGCCAAGATTGTGCCATTGCACTCCAGCCTGGGTGACAGAGCAAGACTCTGTCTCAAAAGAAAAAAAGAAAATACACACACACACACACACACACACACACACACACACACACACACACACACACAGTATAACAACTATTTATATAGCATTTACATTGTATTAGGTATTATAAGTAATCTGGAGAAGATTTAAAGTACATAGGAAGATGTGCACAGGTTATATGAAAACACTACACCATTTTATATCAGGTAAATGAGGATTTGTGGATGCTGGTATCCACAGAGGGTCCTGGAACTCAGGGATATAAAGGGCTGACTGTATTTCCTTTGTGACAGATACTGAGGGATGACTGTACTGTAAGATTCCATTTATATGATGTATATGAGTAGTCTAAATCATAGAGACGGAAAGTAGAATAGTGATTGCCAGGGGCTGGGAAAGAGAATAGAGAATTATGTTTTAATAAGAATCATTCCAGTTTCATAAGATGAAGAGTTCTGGAGATAGAGGTGGTGACGGCTGCATGACATTATAAATGAATTTAATACCACTGATCTATACACTTAAGGATAGCGAAGATGGCAAACTTTATGTCATGTATATTTTACCACAAGAGAAAGCATGGGGAAAAAAGATAATAAGGAATGATCTCCAAGAAAAGCTGCTGAGTGAAGAAAGTTAAGTACAGAAGAATATGTTTAGTATACTCCACTTAGAGTAAGTGTTTTTTGGTAAGACTATACATATAAACACTCAGATATAATGTATATACAATACATATATGTGTATGTGTAAAAATCCTTATTTAATCCACATTTTGCATATGAAGAATGAGAGCTTTAGGGAGGCAAGGAAATAGGTCCAGGGTGGCCAGGCATGGTGGCTCACGCCTGTAATCCCAGCACTTTTGGAGGCCAAGGTGAGTGGATCAAGAGATCAGGAGATCAAGACCATCCTGGCTAACATGGTGAAACCCCATCTCTACTAAAAATACAAAAAATTAGCCAGGCATGGTGGCGCACGCCTGTAGTCCCAGCTACAGGGGAGGGTGAAGCAGGAGAATTGCTCGAAAGCGGGAGTCAGAGGTTGCAGCGAGCTGAGATTGCACCACTGCACTCCAGCCTGGTGACAGAGCAAGACTCCATCTCAAAAAAATAAAAATAAAAATAAAGAAATAAGTCTGGGGTCATACAGCTGGTAAACTGTAGGTCCTGTATTCAAACACAGGTTAACACAGCTTCTAAAACTTTTATTTTTAATTGTATGTTAATTATTTATTATATCTAGCTTAGAATTAGGTGATCAGGCAGAAAAACTAAAATTTGATAGAATCAAAGAGGTAGAATAGCATGAACCAACATTACTTTATAAAATGATGAGAAAATTTGATTCATTTTTTTTCTTAAAAAAAAAAAACAAAAAACTGAATGAATTGTAACTGTAGATAATAACCAGAAGCATAAAAAAGGCACCTAACTGTGAATTTCTTCAATAAACTACAAACAGAAATTAATTATGAGTGGGTGACAACACGATTAAATACCACCCAAAGTTAAATTAATCTGAGAAACCATATGGCCTCCACAGGAGCTTTATGATTTGAAACAATATTAAGAAAAGAAGGAAGAAAAGGAGGCTGGGAGGAAGAAATGAAGAGAAGTGAAGGGAAAAAAGAAGGGAAACATTTTTAATAATAATACTTAATATACTGATGATTAATCTTGTGATTACTAATACTTGAGCCTGTTCATTACTTACTTACCTATTACAAGACAAGTACATTCAGAAGCATACTGAAGGAACATTCTAACTTACTTTCTTAATAAGTTCCTCTGGTATTCCTATCATCAAGTATTAAGAGAAGATGGCTCAAAGAAAGACAATGATGATGTTCACCATAACAAAGCCCACAGAATTTTAGAACCAGAAATAATCTTTACAATCACCTTACAGATTAGGCCCAAAGAGATTCACCACTAGCCCAAAATTATATAACTGGTTCCAACTAGCCGGGATTAGTGATTTTCATATTTAATCTCTACACAACGTATTAAGGAAAAAATAAAACAAAAATCTGGGCATAATCTAACCAGAAATATAAACATTATTGACAGTAACATAATTTGCTTCACTAGAAACAAAGTGGTTTTTAGACAAACATTAAACTTTCCAGCACTTATTTTGCAAATATAAAAACTATGAAAACTCTGCACTATAGAAATATGTAGAAAGCATACCAAAAATGCTAAATATAAAAAACTGGAAACTATAATTTTTAAATGAAATCATTTATTTTTCTATGGTGGGAATCAGCATAAACAATTATAAATCTTTCATGAGGGGCAATGCTTTGGCAAAAAATACCAGCGCACTATATAAATTACAGTACGTCTGTCCAATTCAGCTAACCCACAAGTGAAACACTGCTCTTAAAAAAGAGGTATGGAAAATGAAAAGCCAATCCAGATTATATTCCAAACAATATAAAAATCAGAAAAAAGGATTTTTAAAACTTAAAGGTTGTTGCTACTGCCATATCATGTAAAGCCTATGAAATAACCTTAGAGAGATGAAAGTGGAATTATAACAGCCTGATACATTATCAGTATACATGTTCTCAAAGTAAAAAGAGTAGGAAAAAATTCCCAAGGAAAGGTATATAAATGGAAGAGATCATAATATTCCTGATTAAATTAGGAGACTAATTTCCCATCAGGAAGAACAAATAGAAAACCCAAACTTCTAGGTAACCATGCCAATGTAGAAAGGGAGGAAAAGAGAGAGGGGAAAAGGGAGTAAAGAAAAAATGGAAAAAATAAATGTGTAAGGAAGAAAAGTCAAAAAACACAAATTTCAAACACACAGGCACATGCACACACAGAGTGTAAGATCATTTTTTAAATAACTTGAGGCAATATTAAAACTAATTATAAAATATAAAGTATCTCTTAAAGGAGTAAAGTATTAAAGCATATAAAATAAATATCATATTAAAATAGTGAACCTTACTTAATATTATTCTTAAAATTATTTTCAATTACTTAACATTAGAGTAATAATTAAAAGTGTGCTATGACATGGTGCTTATCTGATACATTTAAAATTCATGGGAATAACTAAATAAAAAATACGGTTTAAGCAAAATTATCTGAATAAGCAAAGTTTAACTAAGCTATGTCATTGTAATTAACTTCCAATTTTAAAAAAGAGCATATTGAATGACAACAGCAATCAGCATTTCTGTTATCAGTACTCTGCACCACAGAGTAGCATTATAAAAGTCTTCCATGAAATAAAGACAGAGTATGTTAAATCAATTGCTATCACAAGGATGACCCAAGAGAGGATTTCTACTGCCCAAAAAAAAAAAACACATGAAATGTATAATTCTGTAACTTATGCTACTTACCTTGTCTTTGAAGATATGTGGATTTTGGTATATGAAATCTCGGTAGCTTTCTGTTCTTATTTTGTCCTAAGGTGGAGAGAGGAAAACACTGTTTATAGGACAGTCTAAACAAATAAATTTTCTTAAAGGGAGATATTTGCCATTTTATCACACATTGCTAGTTTCCATAGCAGTTTTTATACTTGGGATATCAAGCTTATTTTTCCTCCTAAGAAAACAATAAATAGAAATAGCGACAACACACAAATAAAATATTTTAAGAAGACTGAAAAATAAGACCCAAGTTCTTAAAAATGTATATATTTTCCTCTTTACATCCATTATCACTGTAATAATTAAAGCTAATAGAAGATGAACATGTTTTGCTCCTTTCAGTACGTCCCGGAAACTACAGCCTAATTCCCTGTACTACAGCTATATTAAAATAAGGGAGAAGCCAAGTGCAGTGGCTCACGCTTGTAATCCCAACACTCTGGGAAGCTGAGGCAGGATGCTCACTTGAAGTTAGGAGTTTGAGACCAGGCTGTGCAACAACCTGAGACCCTGTCTCTAAAAAAATAAAAATAAAAATAAGGGAGATAAAAAATAAACAAATAAATGTTAACATTGCAGCTACATATGAAAAATTACACTGAACTGGGTATGTTTTTCTAAGAAAGTCACTGATCACCACCTATCTGATTTACATTCCTGTTTTGTTTGTAAAAATTTCTTTAGCAGAAAATGATGTTTAAAAGCTTGTAAGCCTAAAAGTAAATCATTTGAGCCCTGCAGCCCACATTATAAGGCTCCTACATTCTGAAGTCTCATATACCCTGTGACCAAGGCAAGCATGCAACTCTAACATTTATGCTGGTTCATGAACAGAGTTGACTCCCTAGATTGAAACACATACTGACTGCAAATTAAGCAGTAGGGGCTCTGCTCTCAAGTAAGTAAAATATGAGTGTGATAAAAGTTAAGTATCACAGAAGGGGAATTCTAGTTTTAAGTTTCACATTAGAGTGAAAAGAAACTATTACACCAATTGCTACAATATCAAATTTTATACAAATCACATTCCCAAAACATTTTGATGCCAATATTGAAAATTTTTTAAAAGCATAATAGGAGATCTTACAGGGCAAGTTATTTTACTTAAGTACTAGACCTAAAAAGGGAACTGTCCATACTTAATTCCATGTTTTCTGATTATTTCTCACTGCTTTACAAAAAAATTTTAAAATTAGGCTTATTAAATCTTCTCCTGAAGTTATTCTAAGAATTACTAAGATAAATTTATATATATTAACTAGTAACATAATTTTAAAACTCAATTTTTCAAATCATACCATTTCATGCATTTTTACAAATTTTATACTCTTCTGATACTATAACCAGTGATTTCTGCTGAAACAACAAAACCTACACAGGGTGAACATCAGTCAGGAATGCAGTAATTCACAAAGCTCTCACCAATCATATTGTCTCACCACTACTTCAACTTAATCAATAGAATTCCAACTGCTGTCTTAACTCCATGCACTGCTGTTCAACTGAACAACAATCTTTCATTCTGGCTCTTTCAATATATTCATCTATTTTTGTTTGTATGCTCATCCTGGTGTAACAAAATCCAAAGTATACTTAAACATAGTGCCTTGTATATAGTTGAGCTTCAATTTAGTCACTGACTTTTCGAAAAAAAAAAAATCCAATAAATATGAAAATGCAAGCAAATAAAAAACAATAAGCAGAAATTTAAAATCTTTTTATATCAACCTTGAAACTAAGCAAAATAACAAAATTATAGCTCCAATGCTTAGGAGCAAGATAATATTTTAAGACTAGTAAAGTATCATGAAATTATTCCCACAAATATTTAAAAAAGAATGAAGTTAAGAAAAAGTTATACACTATAAATTTTATATATACAAGCAACAATATGCTTTTAATTGACAAGCTTGTGAAGGTGGACCGAGTGTATGAGACAGGTGTAGATACGATAAAGAGAATGCAGTAAAGGAAAATTACTGAAATTTCAATTTGCTAAATGGTGCTACAATCTATGATTAATATACAACAGGATGAATAATGCTTCTCTTAAAACAGAGAAGAGTGATGCATTTCAATCTATAGTATTAGTCAACCAGGACTCTTCTTCAAAAAGATAAAGTGGCAAGGAATTTTGAAAGTTCATGTAATCTATCCCTCTATCAGTTATATCTCTGGAATTCAAAAAAGGTATCTTTATCTTATCTGAAGAAATAAGATCGCAACCTACTTTTACTTAAAACTATAATCAAAACATGTACCAAAAATAATGTCACTAAAAGACATGAAACTAAGCAACAAAAAATCCAAATTATACTGTATAAAAACAAGGCCAATTCCAAGCATAAAAATATATCCTGTAAATATGATTTCTCATTCTTAAATTATTTATAAAAATTAAGTAAGATTCTAGTAGTAATATACCTTGAACAGTTTATGTGTGCTAAGAATCGTTCTGATAAGAAACAAGAAATAAAGCTGTGATATAAGGCATGCTTCACATTTATGCACAGCACATAACCGAGCAAAATGGATAAACAGTTCTTTTTGAATCAACTATCCATATTTCCTATAGACATTTAATCAGATCATGTCCTAGGGGAGGAAATTACATTGCATAAGAACTAAAGGAAGCTGAGGCACACAGAATGATATTTAAGTGCTTCTCTCAAAGGGAAAAGGTGGCATTGGAAATTTCAAGTTGGAACTTCTTAAATCAATACATACATCAAAAGAAGTTAAAGACGAGATCAGGTATGAAATCTTACGGTTACTGACATATAGCTCCAAGTGTCCAGGATAAATATTTGTAAATTATAAGTACTCAAACTGAATTTCTCTAATGATTGTACTTACAACATTCATATCTATTAAAAGTTTCAGTGACCTTTAACATGTATGAAAAGCCCAAGACAATTTCCATACCAAAGGAATTCAAGGTTTATAGTATTTAAGCAATCGGGTAATTTAAAATGACAAACATGGACGTAGATAAACTTCTTTAAAGAAAATATTCTAAACATAATAAATAAAATTAAAATTTTAATAAAGAAAATGAAGCAAGTCAATTTCTTTTCAACAAATCCACTGAGACTTAAAATAAGATATCTGTTATTTATAATGCTATGCTATTACTCAAGTGACAACAAAAAGCACAATCACGACATGTAGTTAGTAATGACATGACAGTTTTAAAAGACCCCACATAAGTACAATTATCAATTACCAAACTTCTATTCTGTGATCCAGCAAAACTGAATCAACAAAATATATACATGTTATCAAATATCTCTGGTTAGCTTAAATGCTTATGCTTCAGGGAAAATATAAAATAAAACAGTATCTGGAGGAAGAATTTAGAAAGGGATATTTTGTTTGTTGGTTCTAAGAACAGGTAATGGTGGCATCTAAAATTCAGAGATAAACATCTAAAATTTTCAATTTTTACACTCCAACATTTATTTTACTCTACATATTCTCAATTTCACTGAACTGAAAATTACATCTTCCTATTTTACAATCTACAATACTTAATAAAATGTATAATTACCAAGTACAGCTAGAAATCAACTTCTATTTTATATGGTAATACCATTATAAAAATTAAAACAAGCTAGATTTAAGTACAGTCACATGTTGCTTAATGCTAGGGATACTTCTGAGACATTTGTTTCTATGTGAACATCATACAGAATATTTCACAAATGAAGATAGTATATAGCCTACTACACACCTAGGCTCTATAATATAGCCTATTACTTCTAGGCTACAAACCTGTATAGCATATCACTGTACTGAATAGTGTAGGCAACTGTAACACAATGGTATTTGTGTATCTAAGCATACCTAAACATAGAAAGGTACTGTAAAAATATGGTATTATAGTCTCATGGAAGCACCATCACATATGCAGTCTGATTAACCAGACTATCAGTATGCAGTGCACAACTTTAACTAATTTGACCAATTCAGGAAATACTCCTATTTCAAATGTAAAAAAGTTACACCATAATAATTGTAAGATTTATAATTGAACTTTATATCAAAGAATTATTATTGGCCCAATCAAAAGTCAGTATGGCTATTTAAAACACTGAAATTAATCATTTCCTAAACACATTAAAAGGCAAATATATAATTTAATCCATCTAATCGTTCCTATTTAATAGTTGCTCTTGAGAAGACTAAAATAGTCAAGTTTTTCCAATATTTTAAGGAAAAGGTGATTTCATAAAAAGATTAATAATGATTTTAAATGGAAAGTATAAGTGACTGATGGCTCTGTAACCTTTTTCTTTTTTTATAATAGAGACAGGGTCTCACTATATTGCCCAGTCTGGTCTCGAACTCCTGGGCTCAAGCAAACCCCCCGCCTCGGCTTCCAAAAGTGCTGGTATTACAGGTGTGTGCCACTGTAATATTTTCAACCCAAGATGAGCTAGTAAGCACCAAAAAGGTATTTAAAAAGCAGTTCTCCCCACCCTCTCCAAAAAAGAGGTCTCCTACAGTGTACATATATATTAAGAAAGAACCTGTTCTATTTTTCCTTTAGTATGGATTTGGTGCACTTGTGTTCTTTTCTAACCTTTAGCATTTCTTCATGTATCCCATAATGCCCGTATGAGCTGAAATAAACACAATCCTCATCCTCCTGGAGGTCCGCAATGGCACTAGTAGATGACGAGCAGGTTCTGACATCTGCGTTCATCACAAAATCCTGAGCAAATTGTCTGTAATCAATTTGAAATACACCCTTGAGACAGGTTTACTGGACCATGAATAAAAGAAAGGCTAGAGGTTGAGGAAGAGGAAAGAGGAGGGATTAGAGTGTGATGAGCCTTTGAACAACTGAAAGCTCCCCCTGCTGGATCTGAAGCAATGGCAATATTCAAAAATTATGCATTCCTTCAAACCATGAAAGCAATGCCAACTGCAGATTATAGCTCTTTATGTCTTTCAACTGAACAAAATAAGCATAATACTTTTATTATCCTCTATTACTTCTATTGTTTTAAAATCCCTTTTTAGCAACTTAATCAATATAGCATATTTCAGCTCTACTAACATTCTTTAAAAACCATATTATTTCTTGGGAATGTTATTCAAGCAGAAAGTAGACCCAACTAGGTAATTATTTACATACACCAGTATCACCCACTCCAGCTCCTAAACTTAAATCCCTCTCAGATCATGACATATTAGGAAACTATAAGGTATACATAGGGGGGAAGTGCAAAGGGGCAGAAGGTCAAGTTGGTGTTGGTTACTAGGTTATTTAGCATAAAAATTCTGAAAACAGGGAAGAGGAACTACAATTGGCTCTACTGTCTTTCCTGCTGGACATTCATTCTGGGAAACCCTCAAATGGGTACTAAGGCAACAGCAAACAGCTTACAAATCCAACAGGAAGATCTGTGAGGTATGCTTGTTAGAAATGCAAAATCTCAGGCCCTACTCTCAATCTCCTGAATCAGAACCTACATTTTAACAGGATCCCAGTTGATTCCTACGCACATTAAACTTTGAAAAGTACTACACCAGTAGAACACTAATTTACTCAATGGAAAAACTGTCACTGTGTATCTGGTTTTCTGGTTTCATACTATACCATAATTACATTTTGATTCTTTCTTTTTTTGTCACCGAGACAAAGTCTCACTCTGCCGCCCAGGCTGGAGTGCAGTGGCTCCATCTTGGCTCACTGCAACCTCCACCTCCCGGATTCAAGCAATTCTCCTGCCTCAGCCTCCTGAGTAGCTGGGATTACAGGCACATACCACCACACCCGGCTAATTTTTGTATTTTTAGTAGAGATGGGATTCCAACATGTTGGCCAGGCTGGTCTCAAACTCCTGACCTCGTGATCCACTCACCTTAGCCTCCCAAAGTGTTGGGATTACAGGCGTGAGCCACCAAGCCCAGCCTACATTTTGATTCTTTAAAAATAAAAATTTCAACCCTGTATTTTCCCCAAACCTCAAAAAGATTAATTCCTCCACTTAAAAAACTAGGATAGAAAAAGCAACATGGAGAAATCAACTAGAAACAGGAAAAATGAAAGGAAGGCAATATTAAAGAACAAAAACATTCATGAAAACATTTGTCAGAACATATCAGAATAGGTAAAACCATAAAACTTTATATTAACTATATGCATAATGTATAAAAATGCTGCATGTCTTTAACGGTATGAAGATAAAATACCTACACTGTACTTTCCAGTATATGAAATGTTCTACTATATTCTACCTTGCCATTGGTTGTATTATTTTGGGGATCTAAACAATTAATTTTTGTAAAATTGATAAATTACTTCATTTTTTGCAGATCCTCACGTGCTCTAGCTAAGGCGGCTTCAGCAGACAGTGCTCTGGCTTCCATATGTTTCAATTTTTCAACAACAGATGTATTTTCACTGAGTCCATTGGGGTATGAGAAGGGTACTGACACCGGTTCATAAAGATCTTCTACATCTAAGGAAATAAATGGACATTATTATCAGGCCATCTTATAACAATAAAACCAGTAAAAATATGTTAGGAATAAACATGTCCTAAGTTTCTATTATGTGGCCAATTGAGAAAGATTAGTGAAAGTACTTTTAATTAAATATCATCTTGGCTGGGCACGATAGCTCATGCCTATAATCCCAGCACGTTGGAAGGCTGAGGCAGGCAGATCACTTGAGGCCAAGAGTTCAAGACCAGCCTGGCCAACATGGTGAAACCCTGTCTCTATTAAATAATACAAAAAATCAGCAGGGCCTGGTGGTGCCGGCCTGTAGCCCCAGCTACTCAGGAGGCTGAGGCAGGAGAATCGCTTGAACCTCAGAAGCGGAAGTTGCAGTGAGCCAAGATTGCGCCACTGTACTCCAGCCTGGTGCCTGGCAACGGAGCAAGATTCTTTCTAAAAAAAAAAAAAAAAAAAAAAAAATTACTGAATATTCATCATCTAAACTGTTTCAATTTGAATTCAAAGAGCATGCTGTTAGTCTAAGTTTTTCATTACTTGGCTAAACTGAACACATATTTAAGTATTAATTATACTCAACCAAATCCAGGAAGAAAGAAAAAAGTAGAAAGAAAAAACCTATTATTTACTGATCAGCAGGTATCTTTCAAGTACATCATTACATCTCATTTTATTCTCAAAACAAAGCTAAGATATATTTATCCCTATTTTAGGCATGAAAAAAATAAATTTCAGACAAATTAAGTGACTATTCCAAAGTTATATATCTGTTTATAGAGGAACTAAGATTTAAACCCACACCTGCCTTCCCAGCTCATGTTCTTGCCATTACACAAAGCCACCTCCTAGCCCATGTCCTTATTATAGTAGGTATTAAATTCAGATACTGCTCAAGGGAAACTCTGCCATCTATGACAATATGAATGAACATGGAGGACATTATGTGAAGCAAAATAAGCCAGACAAATACTGTGTGATCTCACTTTTGTGTGAAATTAAAAAAAAAACTTACAGAATCAGAGAGTGGAAAGGTGGTTGCCAGAGGTTGAGGATCGGGGGTCATGGGGAGATGCTGATCAAAGGGTACAAACTTTCAGCTACAAGATGAGTAAGTTCTGGGCATCTACCTATGGTATAGTGACTGTAGTTGAAAATGCTGCACTGTATACTTGAAATTTGCAGACAGTAGATCTTAAGTGTTCTCACCACAAAAATAAAAAATGGAAAGTGAGATGGATGATGATGTTAATAAGCTTGCTTATGGTAATCACTTCACAACGTATACACATATCAAATCATCACACTGTATACCTGAAATGTACACAATTTTCATTTATACCTTAATAAAATTGGAGGAAAAAAAATTCCTAACAACAGTGTGTAAAGAATTCCACATATTCAACAATTTTTTTTTTTTTTTTTTTTTAAGATGGGGTTTCACCATGATGGCCAGGCTGGTCTTGAACTCCTGACCTCAGGTGATCCACCCACCTCAGCCTCCCAGAGTGCTAGGATTACAGGCATGAGCCACCGCGCCCAGCCTAATATTCAACAATTTTTCAACCCAAGCAAGGTGGAGTGAAATCTATACACCAAAGTCTTATTGCTGATATTACTAAATATCCTAATTCCCAGTATTATTTTTTAATTATTGATTTAATTTTAATTTCACTATATAGAAATCACTGACTTCTGCAAAACTAACAGCTCTGCAAAGAGAAGTTAATATATGTAGTTAGTGAATTTCACAAAGTCAATACCCATTTACTGGTATAACTCTGAGACCAACTTAAGGCAATAAGTAGTGCTAATATTACATTTTTCCCTCAGGATAGCACTGGGAGAGATGTGACTTTGTAAAAAGTCCTATTCAGGTTTTAGTTGTGAAGATACGTCTTCAAAGTTAGGACAAAATAGCTAAGCTTAACGAATACATAATACCATAAGAGACCACAGTCCAAGTTGAATTCTTGTTATAAAAGCAGTGCAGGGTGTCACTAGCTTCTCATCACTCTGGAAGAATACTGAGTCACTGAGGTTTAAAAACTGCATTCATTATCTAATTCACCAAAAATTAATGAGCACAACAAAATATTTCCAAACTATTTAAGGCTGGTGTACTGTATTTTCTACTTCCTACTACAAACCTCATTTTGTATTTTGATTTCAAAATTCTTCAAACTCTTTGGCCAGTTTCTGTTTTGCTTTCTGCTGCAATAAAAATTAGTCATAATAAAAACTTTTTAATATTAAGAATATGTAGCTAATTATATATTAAAGACGAAACTCAGAGATTTGAAAAGGAGAAAGGATTCAGTAAACAGTAGATTCCTAACTAAAATAGTCTAATTTAAAGGCCTAAACCATATTCAGAAAGACAAATTTCCACATCTACGTTCTGTCTCAGGATGTCCAAATCACCTGGATACTTCTTCTAGGCAGAGAAAAATTACTGCAAAAGGTGGCCAATTTTTCCATAAAATATAGCAATTATAAATTGTGTAAACTTCACATAAGAGCTCCAAAATACATTAAGCAATTAAAGGCAATAATAGACAATCCTTTAATCACAGAATTTTGTTCTTTTTTTTAAAAGTAAGAGTCTTCTTCTGTCACCGGTATCCCAGGTTCAAGCAATTCTCCTGCCTCAGCCTCCCATGCGGCTGGGATTACAGACACCTGTCACCATGGCCAGCTAATTTTTGTATTTTTAATAGAAACAGGGTTTCACCATCTTGGCCAGGCTTGTCTGGAACTCTTGACCTCAAGTGATCCACCTGCCTCAGCCTCCCGGTGAGCCACCATCCCTGGCAATCACAGAGATTTAAACACACGCCTCTCAACAATCAAAAGAACTATATAAAATATATCCAAAAAGACATAAAAGATCTAAATAAAATTATTCAGCACCATGACGTAATTAGCATTTATAGAATACTGCACCCACTAACTGGAGAACATATACTCTTTTCAAATGTAAATAGTATGTTCACCAAGAAAGACTATGTCTATGTGGCTGGACAGAAAAACAAGTATCAATGAATATATATATATATTTAGAAACAGTTTTGCTTTTGCTGTCTAGGTTAGAGTGCAATGGTGCGATCTCAGCTCACTGCAACCTCTTGCCTCTCAGGTTCAAGCAATTCTCCTGCCTCAGCCTCCAGAGTAGCTGGGATTACAGGCACCTGCCACTATGCCATGCTAATTTTTCGTGTTTTTATTGGAGATGGGTTTCTCTATGTTGGTCAGGTTGATCTTGAATTTCTGACCTGAGGTGATCCACCCGCCTCGGCCTCCCAAAATGCTGGGATTACAGGCGTAAGCCAACGTGCCAAGTATCAGTAAATTTAAAATGGTTGAAATGACACAGTATGATCACTGACTACAGTGAAATCAAATTAGGAATCAATTAATAAAAGTTGTTTAGAGAAAAAAGTTTAAATAATACATTCTGCCATGCATTCATCTGGTTTACTTCTCATTAGTCTCTTTCAGCATGTAACAGTTCCTCTGTCTTTGTTTTTCATGATCTTGACACTTTTGAAGAGCACTGATCAGTAATTTTGTAAAATGTCCCTCAACCTGGGTTTGTCTGATATTTTTTCATGATTGCCATGAAATTATACATTTTTGGTAATAACACCAGATAAAACATATTGTATCCTCAGAGCATCATTATCACGGGCTTCGTGGTAACTATGTCTTATTACTGGTCATATTAACCTCTTCTACTTGGTTGTGGTAGTTGTCCACTGGCTTTCTTCATTAAAGTTTCCAACTCCTTTGTAGTTAATACATTTCTTCGGAAGATACTTTGATCTATACAAATCATGTTTTGCCTTAAATTTTTGCCCAGTTATTGTAGCCTCAATTAGTGGATCTTTTCTGCAAGTATTTATTGTGGTATTTGCCTAAAGGGGATTTTCTACTTCTCTCTTTCCTTCTATATTAATAGGAATTCTATACTATGGTTCAGCTGCTCCTTTTCCATTTATTTATTTGATTTTTGTTAGCATGGACTCATGGATATTTACTTCATCCCACAGACTAAAATCTAATACTGTTATTACTTTCTGTGTTGTTCAAATCATTCTGGTATTGGCCATCAGAAACTCCTTCAGGTTGGTTCCTGTGCTCTTTTGATAAGTATTCCTCTTCTTTAAGTACTTCCTTATTTTCTGGCACAATATGTCCCAGATTCATCTTGTATTTTTCCTCCTCCATGCCTAGAATCAATCATTACTTTAAGGATCCTTGGTTCCTTTTATTACAGAAAATATCAGAAATTAAGATTTGGGCATTAGGTGCATTCATTACCAGTGGGGTTTTTCTAGGCCCTCTCAGCAAACAGAGCTAGGAAATATATGTATATATACTAACCCACACATGCACACACATCTATTATTTCTGTATCTATCTGTGTATACATTAAAAACTGTATGTTTATACTGATACTTCTAATTTCAATCTATCATCACAGGAATCATTTTCTTCTTTTCCAGCTCCTTATTAGGAAGTTCTTTCTCTAGCAGTGAGAAATCTGGCTCTTATCATCCATAATATACATCATATTTACTTTTTAATTCTAGGATACACAAAAAGTTGTCAGAATTCTAATCCATAGCCCACAAGAAACACCTTTACTTACTAAATTACAGCATTTACGTAGTTCTTTTTACCTTTAGCCTCACCACAGTATCTAATCAAGACTCCAGTTACTTAGTTTTCTTCCCCAGTCCTTTCCGTGTAGTTATGTTTTTCATTCGTAATACCTCGTAAACGAATGTTTATTCGTGTGTTTGTACTCCATTTTGTACCACCACCTTCCTCCCCTACCCGCCCCACCACATCCTGGTTTTTTCAATTGTTTATTTTTGATTAAAGGAAGACTATGAGAAACACTACTATAATCCCTAAAGTCGGAGCCAAACAAAAAGATATTATTCAGAGAAATGTCACTCCTTCATTACCCTGTTACTCATTCTCATTGCACCCTTCTGTTCATTCCTTTCCCACTAACTCCTGGAAGTAAGAAACCCTTTAGTTTCTGATTTATCCTTCTTGTATTTCTTTTGCACAAATGAGCAACATCTGCATTTGCTCAAATTCCTTTTTTTTTTTTTTAGACAGAGTCTTGCTCTGTCACTCAGGCTGGAGTGCAATGGCGTCATCTCCGCTCACTGCAACCTCTGCCTCCCAGGTTCAAGCGATTCTCCTGCCTCAGCCTTCTGAGTGGCTGAGATTACAAGCGTGCACCACCATGCCTGGCTAATTTTTGTATGTTTAGTAGAGACAGAGTTTCACCATGTTTATCAGGCTGGTCTCGAACTCCTGACCTCATGATCTGCCTGCCTCCCGAAGTGCTGGGGTTACAGGTGTGAGCCACCTCACCCAGCCAAATCCCTTTCTTTCTTACACGAAGGGTAGCACAATACACTCTTCTGGACTTTGCCCTTTTTCATTTAACAATATGTCCTGGATATCACTCTGTATCAGTTCAGAGAGCTTTGTTCTTTTTAAAAGGTGTGTACTACTCCACGTGACAATTCTCCTATGCAAGGACATTTAAGTTGTTCCCAACATTCTGAAATTACAAAGCTAAAATCAGTAACTTTATATATATGTAGTTTCAGAATGTAGGAGGTATACCTTCAAGATAAGATTCCTATGAGATTGCTAGGTTAAAAAGCACATATACAGTTTTGTTAAGTACTGCCAAATTTGCATTCTATTATCAACAATGAGAGTGCCTATCTAACCACAGCCTCACCAACAGAATGTGTCATCATTTAAAAAAACTTTTCCAGGCCTTTGCCTGGATCCAGCAGAAAATTAACTAAGAGACCCATACCTTTTTTTTTTTGAGGCAGGGTCTCATTCTATCACCTAGTCTGAAGGGCAGTGGTACAATCTCAGTTCACTGCAACTTCCCCACCGCCCTCACCCCACTTAAACAATCCTCCCACCTCAGCCTCCCAAGTAGCTGGGACCACAGGTGTGCACCACCAGACCCAGCTATTTTTTTATATTTTTAGTAGAGAGGAGGGTCTTGCCATGTTGCCCAGGCTAGTCTTGAACTCCTGAGCTCAAGCAATTTGCTTGCCTCAGCCTCCCTAACTGCTGGGATTACAGGCGTAAACTACCACACCCAGCCATTCTGGTATGTTTTTTAGGTCTAAAAAGAGCTCTGAAGGCTGCTAGCTGGAAACTTCATCTGCATGATAAAACCTGGGTATCCATAATCCCTTATCTTAATCCAGACCTTCCTTCCAGTTGATTCCAGTTCTTTAGATACTAATTCTTTCAATCAACTGCCAATCATAAAATCTTTGAATCCACCTATGACCTGAAGCCACCACCCTCTCCCTTCAAGTTGTCCTGCCTTTCTGGACCAAACCAATGTACTTCTTATATTTACTGACTGATGTGGTATGTTTCCCTAAAACATATGAAACCAAGCTGTAGCCTGACTGTTGGGCACACGTTCTCAGGATCTCCTAGAGCTGTGTCAAGGTCCTCATATCTGGCACGAAATAAATCTCTTCAAATACTAGAGTTTGACTTTTTGTCAACAAATTTATTCTCTCAAGTCTCCCTATGTTTTAAAACATACTGTACAAAATGTTCAAACAAGCTCATACTTCTTTTTTTTTTTGAGACGGAGTTTCATTCTTGTCGCCCAGGTTGGAGTGCAATGGTGAGATCTTGGCCCACCGCAACCTCCGCCTCCTAGGTTCAAGTGATTCTCGTCTCAGCTTCCCCAGTAACTGGATTACAGGTGTCGAACAACCACACCCCGGGGCTAATTTTTACTTTTTTTTTTTTTAATAGAGATACGGTTTCCCCATGTTGGCCAAGCTAATCTCGAACTCCTGACCTCAGGTGATCCACCCACCTCACAAAGTGCTGGGATTACAGATGGGAGCCTCTGCACCTGGCCACAAGCTCATACCTCTAAATTCCTTTCTGGTAATGTTAGTGTGACTATTAGTTTTTAAGCAACTTAACTTTTCCATGGAAACCAACTACCTTATGAGGCATTTAGAGAATTTTAAAAGGCATGTCTTTTCCTAAAACACTTTACCTCCATTTTGTCATAACAGATGGCCTTATGTTAATTAAAGTAGATATACTTATGTTCATCTTACCAAATTGAAGTAAAAGGTCATCTTCTAATACCGGCTTCAAATACTCTTCTTTCTCCCAAGGCACTGGATTGTATATGGAATTCATATACTCAACTGTAGGATTCTGGATATAAAATTATTTTTTTAAGTTTTTTCATTACATATAACCACAAAATCTCCTTAGTAAAAACTACAGAAATTGAACAAAAAGGAAATCATGTCTGCATTACTCAAAATCAGTATATCTCTAAGAACTCTGTATATACTTGTCATTTCATTAACTTGCTGGATGATTGCTTAATCAGTAGTTTCAATGCAGAGTTTTTTTTTAATATTTGGATTTGGGGAAAGTGTTGTCATGTCATTAAAAATCCCTTTAAATAGGACAAAAACACCCACAAAGTATTTGAAAAAACAGAACAAAAAAGAGCAACCAAAGTACTTAAAATCACATTAGAAATTACTTCTGATTTTACAGATTTTCTCCATCAGTATTTCACTTTATCTGACACTGAATTACTTTTTCACATACACTGATTCATCTCTTAGATGTAGTGAAAATAATACTTGTTAGTTATGGTAGACATTTACATGGTGCTTATTGTTATGCTGGTTCCTAATGTCCACGAGTCCCCCAATATGAGTACCAAATTTAACACAGCTCCTCATATAACAATTCCTCATATTCTTTTAAATAATCAGTAGTCTGACTGATTAAATCATCAGTAGACTCACAGTCAGTGTAGCATTTAATTTCTAAACAAAATTATAAATTAGGCTGTCAACTTACCTTAAGTCTAATAAAATTTATTAGCTTAATGTATCCATAAAATTCAAGTCCTAAAGAGAGAAAAAAGGAAATTCACCTGTTTTAACATAATGTGAGTTCTGTTTAATTGACCTGTTCTATAAGGGATCTCTGATTAAATAATAAAATACTTCTTACTGTAAATTACAACAGATATTTTGAATTGTATTAAGAATTAGAATAATACTTCTGAATATTCTGAGAAATAGCCAGAGATGACAAATTAAAGCTTCTGTCATATTTCTAAAAAGAAGGAAATTGATTTTAAAAATTCTATTCCTTCTTTGTCAAACAATACAAATCTGGAAAACTAGGTCCTACATTTTACCAAGTATTTGGCAATTGATATCAGCTAAAAATTTTAAATCCTTAATTTTTATTGTGTGTTATGAAATTATAATTTTGCCAGGACATGGTGTATACTAGCTTTTCCATGAAGTTAAATGATGCAAACCCAATGAGGTTTGTTATTTGGTTCTCCTATCTTTCCAGAAATGAAGCAGCATTTATAGCAAAGGAAAGCAGTAATATACCCAACCAACCAATTATTTGTCATAAAACTGTTATGAGAAAGCTTTAATAGTATACAAACCCCCTATATTGGTAAGTGAAAACAAATATAAAATTATATCTCTCAAGTATGATTCTAATACTTTAGAAATGCAACATTAAAAACATTTAAAAATGAGGCTGTCATTTATGCCTTACAAAAGTACTTCAAGTTGAATTTATGATTTATAAACATATGATACCACGTATTTATCTGACATTGAAAGATCTGTCTAGTATTTGCTATTCCTCAATAATGTCCCTTAAGTTTTCAACAAATATAGGGACCAAAAGACCAATTCTGTATTTAGTTAATTTTTTTGTAGTGTAGCTCTTCTATATCCATTTAAAGAAGCAGAAGGCCTTAATTGTAAGGCAAGTTTGTTTAAATAAAAGTTTCAATAGAAACAGCACCTGAATGTTTTGCTTCATCACTTTTTCCAGTGTCTACCAAACTTTGTATAAAACTCACTCTTTTTCAGTGTCTACCAAACTTTATACAAAACTCATCACTCTTTTTCCAGTGTCTACCAAACTTTGTACAAAACTCAGTCTCATAGGCTGTGAAATTCATGTCATGCTTTGAGCTGATTGTCTTTTTTCAAATGACCTACCTCCTTTTTCAAATTCTACCTCTATGCTTGCGCTTCCTAATTCTAATATATAATAACATAAAATGTAAAAATGCAATCACAAGACGAGTCTGTTTTTGTGTTTAGTTGTAAAGCTAATATAAGCTTAAATACAGTGAATCTTGTCTAGAAGACTGACTTACTAATTATTTCCTCAAGGACCACTTGTCAAAAAACTCCATTTCCACATAAGATGTTGCTGTATGATTCACCATATTAGACTTGTACAGAAAAAGGGTCTGGAAAACTATAAAATGTGAACTTAAATTTCACACTTTTTTTTTTTTTGAGACAAAGTCTCACTCTGTCGCCCAGGCTGGAGTGCAGTGGTGCCATCTCGGCTCACTGCAACCTCCACCTCCCGGGTTTAAGCGATTCACCTGCCTCAACTTCCTGAGTAGCTGGGATTACAGGTGTGCCTCACCACGCTCAGATGATTTTTGTATTTTAGTAGAGATGGGGTTTCATCATGTTGGCCAGGCTGGTCTCAAACTCCCAACCTCAAATGATCCACCCACCTCAGCCTCCCAAAGTGCTGAGATTACAGGCGTAAGCCACCATGCCTGGCCAAATTTCACAACTTGGGTTGCCTTTACTCTAAAAAAATACTCACCGTGTTTATGAACCATGCTATCAATATTAAATTGATGCTCAGACTTACAGTGTGAAAATGTTTCTTCAGCAGATGTGAATAACCTGAAAAATCAAGCAACAGCTTCATGGAATATAGTCCTCCAAGAAATCTAAATATTGATTTCATATTACATATGCACTTTTTTTTTTTTTTACTCTGCTGGTTTCTAATTTCCAATTAAGAAAAAACAAACACACTTGTATCTGAAAGGAATGGAACTCAGCACTTCCAAAGGGAATTAATTAGTACTTCTGAGTCCCATTACACACCTAAAACCAATTATCCTTTAAATGTCAAAGTTAATTTATTTGTCAAATAATATCACTGATTTTATCAAAAGGCTTTTAAGAGCGTTCCCTTTGATAGATTCTGTTTCTCTCAAGTCATACAATTTCCCTACTGGAGATTCTTTTCTCCTCTAAGTGTCAACTCTGCTTTCAGAGGCTTTGAACTGGCACAGCTCAAACTGCTTTTAGAAATAAAGCATAAAATGTAACTTTACAGTTGGCATATTCCCAAAGTGCCTTATTTCAAAAGTGATCTTGTAGTGTTTCCAACGTACTTGCATTACAGACACTGTGAGGATCAAGCCTCTTTATTATGTGACATGCAAATCTGAAGGACATTTAAAGACAGGAATACACAGCAGAGAAGCTGCATACCTTATCTATATTCCTAACACATGTGGAGCATTAGTTTTCAACAAATGTTTACCAAGATAGGTTATTTGGAGTATCTCCGAAGGCTATCACAGGCACTGCACCCCTGGTGCTCAATAAATATTTTATGACAACTAGAATATATGCAGGCATTCTACCTACCCAATGGGGCTACAGATGAGAACACTAACACACCACCAATCAGCACCATGTCCAGATATAGAAAACTCTGGAAAATGTATTAAAGTAACACTGGCCAATGCCAATTGGGCCTCTTTCATGCCTACTTGCCTAGGACAGCAGCCAAGGCTTCCCAAAACTAATAGTTACAATTTTAAGTGGCAGGAATGTGAACTTGGAAATAAGCACACCACAGCTTTGTGACCCTGAGCAAATTATTGATACTGCAGTCTCTTTTTCCCTAAGTGAAATATCCTACTTAAGGAAGGTGAATTTCCTTCTTAGACCATCTAAACCGCTCAAGTATAATAGAAATGTTTCACCTGAGAAGCTCTCTACTGATCAAAGAATTAGCATGGTAAAGCTGGAAGGCTCGTTAGGGATTATCTAAGTTCAGTGTGGCTCCCAAATTTGTTACTCATTAGTAACTTTATTGTTACTTCTGATCTTGTTCTTATAAAAACAGAAGATTCCTAGACCCTATTCCCGATTTAGAAGGATTCAGGTGCAGAGTTCAGCATTATTTTGTTGTCGTTTTTTCAGTGTCTCAAGTGACAAGATTTGGGAACCACAGATTCAATGTACTACTAGTCAAAAGCTCGTAGTACAATCGCCCTTCCAGTTCACGGCTCCCCCTCTCTACTACAGAGGGTCCGCCTTCTCCACAAGCCCTCAAACCAGACCAGAGGTTGCAGAATTCAAGGACAGGCCACTCTGGTTCGTCTCCTGCCCGAGGTCGTTCCTGGGCACACAGACCCCACGCGGTCGGGCACCCTAGGGCAGAGGCTAGGCGCTGAGGCAGACGAACCTGTTACAGAACAGGCAGGGGGTCTGCTGCTTGTCGTGGGGGAGATCAGCATCGTCCTCATCCTCCCAGGCGGCCTCGTCCCCGCTGTCCGACAGTTCTGGCAGGTCCTCCTCATCCTCCACAGCGCCCCGGCCGCCTAACACACACAACAATCAGATCGGCCTCGGACACCGGTGCGGCCCGGGTGCTCGAGAAGCAGGTGAGAATGGGCTCTCCCCTGTCCGGTTCGCCCACGGCCCTCACTCAGCACCTCCTCCGTGCTCCCTGGGAGCCCCCCACCCCACTCGGGCCCGCGCCCCAGAGGGTATTCCACCGGCCCCACAGCGGCGCGGCCTGGAGGTGAGCGAGCCGAGTCCTGAGGGGCCAGGGTACCCACCGGTAGCGCCTGACGCTAACGAGCACATGGCTGTGGTGCCCGGAGAGCCCGGCGTGTCTGGGGGCGGGGACCGGGTTGGGCAACGAGTGCACTCAGCGGCCGCCAACTCCAGGAACGAGGGCGAGCATAAGCGCAAGCCCGCAGCAGGACCGGGGCTCCAGGAACTTCGCAGACCGCCGGGAACGTCTGAGCGCGCGCGCTTCCGGCCTCGAGGCACGGTGCGGGTCACGTGAGGCGGGGGCGGGGCGAAAACGGGGCTCCACCTTCTCCTGCCGCAGGGTTGACGCAGCGCGCGCTGAGGAGGCGCGTTGATGACGGTAAATGTTGCAGTCACGGAGGTGTCTTTGGTCCTCTCTTTGGGCTGCGGCTGGCGTTAGCGGGAGGTCCCGCCCCGCAGCCCTGAGCCCCGAGGCAGAGAGACGCCGCAGCGGTTTTGCTGTTGGCATCCTGTCCTCTGTTCGCCCCACAGAACGGTTAGCGATGAGCGATTAGCGGAGGGGCGACCGGCCCTTGACGCCCTCTGCTGGCGGAGGAGGCCAAACACTGGAGGTTCGGCTGGTTTCTGGGCTCTCAGGTCCTGGAGTGGGTGCAGTTGGCAAGAGGGAACGAACTGTATGGGCCTGGATAGGTCTACTGCAGGGACAGGAGCCAAAGCCCGCAAAACGGATTTTAGTCTTTGGTTAACTGAGAGCGTGAACTCTAGAGGCAGCTTACTGGGTTTGAATCCTACCCACGTCATTTTGTAACTATTGAGCAAGTTACTCGACCTGTCTCTGCCTCGGTTTCATCAAATACAAAACCAGGATAATAATTGCACTAACCTCAGCACTATAGTAAGGATAAAGTGAGTTAATACATGTAAAGTGCTCAGACACTTGGTCCTAAACAATGGGAAACGGCTGAACTATAAGCCAAGGCAGTGATGCTCTCAGATATGTTGAGAAAGTAACATTCTGGTTGCTGTGTGGGGAAGAATACAAATGTTCCCCTGCCTGCCTCATGCCACTTCCTTCTTCCTTTCCTAATATCTATTCAAACCATATAATTAATTTTTTTTTTTTTTTTGAGACTGAGTCTCGCACTGTTGCCCGGGCTGGAGTGAGCGATCTCTTCTCACTGCAACCTCCACCTCCCGGGTTCATGTGATTCTCCTGCCTCAGCCTCCCGAGTAGCTGGGATTACAGGTGCACACCACCACACCTGGCTAATTTTTTGTTATTGTTTTAGTAGCGATGGAGTTTAAGTTGGCCAGGCTGGTTTCGATCTCCTGACCTGGTGATCTGCCCTACTCCGCCTCCCCAAGTGTCGGGATTACAGGCGTGAGCCACTAATTCTTTCTTAGGCTAGCATTCTTTCGCAGGACGAGTGCCCCAGTCTCTAGCACAGTTTAAATTGGCCTACCAGGCCCTGCATCATCCTGCTTCTTTCCAACTTGCCTTCAAGCCTTTTATTTACTGCTAATCATTGAATCCTCTACAAGTAGGTAAGTCCTTTTGGTCTCCACCAGAAACACTTTCCTCGAGCCACCATTTCCAAAATAGTTTCCACCATTGTTTCAGAAGTATCTTGTTAGTTTCTTAGCACCTACCATTTGCTTACTTGATTTTTTTTTTCTTTTTTGGTGATACCCCACAGCACTGTGCAATAAGGGTAAGGACCATGTCTCTTTACTTTCATTTCTCTGGCATATAATAATATATGGCCTGGCCCATAGTATTAATAGACACTGAATTTATTTACTGAATGAAAATTATGCCTTATGTATAGCTAAATGTATTTCTGAATGTACTCCTTTCCCTTAATTGCAAATTCCTAGAGGACAGATTCCGTCAAATAATTAGGTTTTGTTTTTTTTTTTCTTTGAGACAGAGCCTTGCTGTCACCCAGGCTGGAGTGCAGTGGTGTGATCTTGGCTCACTGCCACCTCCACCTCCTGGGTTCAAGTGATTCTCCTGCCTCAGCCTTCGAGTAGCTGGGATTACAGGTGCTCACCACCATGCCCAGCTAATTTTTGTATTTTTAGTAGTGATAGGGTTTCACCATGTTGGTCAGGCTGGTCTTGAACGCCTGTCCTCACATGATCCACACACCTCGGCTTCCCAAAGTCCTGGGATTACAGGAGTGAGCCACCATGCCCGGCCCAAATATTCATTTTGAAGCTTTCTTACATTCTAGGACATTGCCAAAATAGCTGCTGGCTCCCTGAGATGGAGTCATTGTTCATGGATGCATCTCCAGTGCCTATGTGCTCAGTGGTTGCTAGGAGGCACTGAATAAGCATTTGCTGAATTAATTAATGAATTAAACACTTTTGATTACCTGGGCCCATCCAACTTTTCCCTTCATCCTTCCAACATAAACTTTTTCTGTCTGTGTAAAATGTGGTGGAAAACTTCCTGAATACTTTAGTACTAAATGGAGCACTCAGTCCATTCATTGCTGACAATAAAACAAGTTAACAGCCAGTGTGGAGGACTGGCCAAGAGTCTTGTTCTTTAGTAAATTCACATCTCACCACAACGCAGAGCTCAAGAGAGGGCTGCTTTTCTCTGTACTCCCAAGGTGAACACAGACCTTTCCTCATTATCCCACATCACTACTGAGACCATAATAACATGTTGAATAAAACCTGCTCGAAGGTTTGTAAGGAAATAATATAAGAATAACTTAAAACAAGCCACTGGGTTTAGCTGCGTTCACAGCCCAGAGGCCCCAGCTTATTCTCAGCCCATGCTTTTTACCACCACAACCACACATTTAGGCTCTTCAAAGTCCAGCTCCCAGGGAATCCCACCTGGCAGGAGGAAGATCCATTTCCTTCTAAAGCTCACATTTCAAGATTCCACCCTGCCCTAAATTATGCCTCTTTTCTGGGTGACTGACACTGGGAATGTCTACTCCCTTCTAAGGATATACACCCCAAATTAAAGGGAATGGCCTTTATCCTCCAGTGTATACTGAAGCTTGAAATGTACTTGGCATACTGTAGGCCTTGGAAAAATTGACTGAATCACTCAAATCACTTTGCTTCCCTGGTGTAGATGTTAAGTTTCACCAAAATCTTTTGTTCCATGATGGAAATTAGCAATGTGTGCTCCTCTTGGCTTTGACCCTTTCTTCTCCATCTTCCTTTGTCTTAATTTCTAAAGTGCAGCAGCATGAGCATTTTAAAGTTTGGTGGCATAGACTTCTACTGGCTATGTGAACATTTTGTGGTTAATCACTAGAACAAAGGAGAAACCCAAATATTTCAGTTTTGTTCATTCACAACATGTAGTAACAATTAACTGGAACTACCTGGAAATACACAGAAACAGAGTGATCTTGCAGGGTGGTTAAAAACACGATCTGTGAGATCTATGGGATTAGGCAGACCTGGGTTAGAATCCTGACTCTGTCATTTCTTATCTTCAGTTCTTCAGCTTTGGACTCTTTGAGCAAGGCACTTAACCACAGTGAGCCTCATTTCCCCATCTAAGACATGAAGGTCATGATAGTATAACTTTATAAAGATAGTTTATAAGGAGGGTTAAAGCACAGATAACACATGTAAAGACTGGTACTTAGTAAGCATATCACCCCACAGGCTGAAATGCTGCATACCACCACTACTATTACATGGGCATTTTCTTTTCTTTTCTTTTCTTTTTTTTTAAGACAGAGTCTTGCTCTGTCACCAGGCTGGAGTGCAGTGGCGCAATCTTGGCTCACTGCAACTTGTGCCTCCTGGGTTCAAGCAATTCTTCCACCTCAGCCTCCTGAGTAGCTGGGACCACAGGCATGTGCCACCACACCTGGGTAATTTTTTTATATTTTTAGTAGAGATAGGGTTTCACCATGTTGGCCAGGATGGTCTCAATTTCTTGACCTCATGATCCACCTGCCTCAGCCTCCCAAAGTGCTAGGATTACAGGCATGAGCCACCACGCCCGGCCGTTACATGGGCATTTTCAAACAATCTAAGAGGTACCCAAGAGTTGTCCATTTATCTTTGTTCCTTTATTTAATCTTCCACATGTATTATATAAGCTTAGGTATATAACTTCTATTACATAAAGAAGTAGTCAAGGCACAATGTTTACTTACAAGTTACATGTAGTTAATTAGCACTTTTGTAATTCAGAGAGATGAATGTCAATAATTTTAGAGCACAGCTCATATGCATGGTCATAAGATTTTCACTGTTGCTGTGACTCTGCAGACAATCATTTCAAAGCAGGCCTCCCAACCAGTGGCATCAGAACCCGTGGCATCAGGGGAAGTATAAACAAGGAAAATTACAGAATATTGTGCCCATACCCAGAAATTTTGACTCAAGTTTGAGATAGGGCTTACAAATCTTTATTTTTCCAAAGCTCCCTGGGTGATCTATATGTATAACCAGGCTCTGAACCACTGATGCAGAGCACCATCATTTCGGAATGGATGCCTGAGAATAGCAAAACAATGAAGTTGAAACATGCTGACTTTTTTTAGACCCTGAAATTAACAATCTGGTGATGGGTGTTAAAGTTGACAGTAAAAACCATTTCTCCAGTGTAGTCACGGCCTGAGAGAGCCATCTGCTTTCCCCAGTTCGTGGATGGCCTTGTTCTCCAGCAGTTCCATCTTCTTGTCGCTTGGTCTCACTGCATTGTTCAGCATTGCTCTAACCACAGTCATCACAGGCACAGAATGCCCACTAGCCCAAGAGGCTGGTAAGGAGCCAAAGAACTTTCTAACGAACCATTCACCTGGGCGAGATTCTTGCCTGTCACATAACAGAACTCTTAAAAAAAATAAAAAAAAAAAAACAACAGAAAGAAAAGCAGAGGAAGAGGTGGTAAATTGCACTAAGACCACAGTGGGCATTATGGAACAAACTGTATCTCCTCAAAATTCTAATGCTGAAGCCCTAACCCCCAATGTGTCTATATTTGAAGATAAGGCATTAAGAGAAGTAATTAAGCTTAAATGAGGCCTTAAGGTTGAACAGGACTAGTGTGATGGGACTGGGGTCCTCATAAGAGGAAAAGACATCAAAGGTCTCTTTCTCTCTGCATACATAGAGAAGGCCATGTGAGGACACTGCCAGAAGGCCGCCTATCTGCCGGCCAGGAAAAGAGGCTTCACCAGATATCAACCCTGAGAGCACCCTGATCTTGGACTTCCAATCTCCAGACCGTGTGACAATAAGTATCTGTTGTTTAAGCCACCCAATCTGTGTGGTATTCTGTTATGGCAACCAGGGCAGATTAATACAGTAGATTT
The DNA here is from genome assembly GCA_963574635.1 of Cheracebus regulus. Classification (NCBI taxonomy): domain Eukaryota; kingdom Metazoa; phylum Chordata; class Mammalia; order Primates; family Pitheciidae; genus Cheracebus; species Cheracebus regulus. Next base: position 18,819 of record CAUYQU010049389.1, on the reverse strand, counting down.
AAGGTTTTATTTGGCGCATGAAGAGGATTTAAGGCAGCAGCAAATGCTGTCCAGGAAGTTCCGGACTATTCTAAAGTGGGCCACCATCTATCCTTTCTTTCTAAGCAAAAAGGTGTGTCCTTCAGAGAAACAATCCACCTCTAGACAATGTCTTTCATATCTTAGATATTTCAGCTGTCAGCCTTCTAGCATCTAGGGATTAACCAACAGTGGCATACTCTCAGACAGTATAAATACTATGCTTACCCAGGCCTAAATACAGAGTAACGATCAAATTTTAATTCTTCAACCCTGGCTTCCACTTCTCCCTATTCAGAAAAAAACACATTTTTAGTATTTAATCAAGACTAGCTTACCTGTGCGAAGTTTGAGAGAATAATTTGCAGTTTTGAAGATAATCTGCTTTTGCAGGTCTCAATACTCAAAATATCTATAATTTTAGGTTCCAAGGAGTTTGGGATATTAAGGAAGAGATCATTTAATCTTGATATGTAGTAGTGCATTTAAAAGATAGACTAAATAAGTGAATGGCTGCATAGTCAGTCCTCTCACTTTATTGATATTAAAACAGATTCAGGGAGGGTAAATAATATGTTAGTACCATCATAAAACAAAATCCTCCCTTTAGTCCAGAATTCATGTTGCATGCTAGCAGATACTAACCTTTTTTTGATTTATAGGTAGTTCCAGTGGGTCAGAAAACCCATAGACCTACCATATTATTCACTTCTTAAACCCCACAAAATTTTAAGACAGACAGATTACGTCTAGATGATACTTTAATTTGTTAAAGCATGAATTTTCATGGCAGGCATCTCTGGAAACAAAATGCTTGAGGAGCTCAGACCACAGGCACGTTCAAAGGTCTGTGAACTACCAGTCACACAGTGATGCATTCCTCCTTCTGTGCCTGTGTGTACCACTCAATTGGCACATAACCTGTCACATTATAGACTCACATACCTATTTTAAAATATATTTTTGTTTTTTAAAAAATTTTTTAGTTTTTTTTTTAATTTATTTATTTTTGTGACAGAATCTCACTCTGTCACCCAGGCTGGAGTGCAATGGCACCATCTTGGCTCACTGCAACCTTGACCTCCTGGGTTCAAATGATTCTCTGACCTCAGCTGCTTGAGTAGCTGGGATTACAGGTACCTGCCATCATGCCCATCTAATTTTTGTATTTTTAGTAGTGATGAGGTTTCTCCATGTTGGCCAGGCTGGTCTTGAACTCCTGATCTCAAGTGATCCAACCACCTGGGCCTCCCAAAGTGCTGGGATTACAGGCGTGAGCCCACCATGCTCAGCCATTCTTTTTTAATAGGTAGTTTTTAGAATAGATACAGAACTGTGCAACCTTCATCACAATCTAAGTTTTAAAATATTTCATCACCCTGAAAAGAAATCCCATATCATTAGCAGTCATTCCCCATACCCTGCCCTCTGGGGACCTAGTCAACCACTAGTCTACCTTCTATCTCTATAGATTTGCCTATTCCGGACATTTCATATGAATGGAATCATAGAATATGTGGCCTTTTGTGACTGGTCCCTTACACTTAGCATAATATTTTCAAGGTTCACCCATGTTGTAGTGTGTATCATTTCTTTTTATAGCTGAGTAACATTCATTGCATAAATATATCACATTTTATTCATCTGTTCATCAGTCGATGGCCATCTAGGTTGTTCCCACTCTTTGGCCATTATAAATAATGCTGCTATGAACAGTCAAACACTAGTTTTTATGTGGGCACACATTTCTTAGCCTTTTAGAAGATGTGTTTTGTCTCTTAGCAATGTGCATAAAAGGGATACCATAGCAGGTTGAGACTGCTATCCTTAGAAAGGCCTGTTGCAAGGTTGGCCCCTGGCTTATGCTTGCAAACTTGGATTTTGGGTGTGATCCCACCATTCCCTATCTGATAAGGGTAATGTACTACGCTTAAACTCTCTTTACAAACAATGTGGTTTATACTGAAAACTTGCTTTTCTTCTGGAGGGCTGTAATTTTGCTAAGCCAGTGTGCCTATGTAACTGGCTCCCATAAAAACCCTGCATTCCTAGGCTCAGATAAGTTTCTCTGGCAGAAAACATTCATTGCTGGAGATATTAAGCATATCCTGTGCAAGCTCTATTGGGAGCAGCCTCTTGCAAGCTTGTACCTACTTTTTTCCAGACTTCAACCCACACACCTATTCCCTTTGCTGATTTTGCTCTATATCCTTTCAATATAATAAGTTGTAGCTGTGAGCATGACTATAGGCTGAGTCCTATGAAACCTTCCAGTGAATTCCCAAACTTGGGGGTGTCTTTGGGGATCCCCCAATACAGGCAGATTATAAACTCCCTGAGGTCAAGGATGATACGCAATAATAAAATATCACGTCTGGAAAGTGTACCTTCATCCTGAACAGATGAGGAAACCAAAGCTTATAAACCCTGAGAACAGAGGATAGGGCCCATCTAGTGCTCTGGGCTCCACACCCCGACACACCTCCCCACAGCACCAGCAGAGTGCCCATAAAGCACATGATTGATCCAGGCCCCCAGAGCTGGCCCACCATGAGTGAATGCAACTGGAACTTCATTGAGTAGAATAAACGTTCCTAATGAATATTTATTACTATGTAAACGCCAATTGTTATCATGAAGGAGCTAGACATAGGAACCCATAAAGAATGGTGCAAGGACTTAAAGGTATTATGCCTGGGAAACATACAGTTGAGGAGGCCATAATCTCCAAATGTCTTAAAAACTACAATGCAAAAGAAAGACTGGACTTGTTTTTGTTACTTTAAAAGGCAGAACTGATAACAATTAGCATTTACTTAGCAATAAATTTCACTTCAAGATAAAGACTTTTGGACAAGTGGATCTGACCAAAAATAGAAAAAGTTGGCTAATGAGATAGTAAACTCTGTAGTGCTGGAAGTATTTAAGCAGAAGCGAGATGAACTTCTATAAAAGGACTTCACTTAGGAAGAGTCTATGGCTGAATGACCTCTATGGCTCTGCTTCTTAAACTGTGGGCACTTGGGGCACACTGGGAGGCACACAAATACAAAGCCATGCCTTATCTTCTGGCAGCATCAACTTAACTTAAAGGTAAGTTAATGGAAACCTTTTAAATTAAAATAAACAGGGATATGTATAGTACAAAGAATAGTAAAATGTGCATAAATGTTTGAAAAATAAAATAAGACTTTTAATAAAGTTGAGGCCAGGCACAGTGGCTCATGCCTGTAATCCCAACACTTTGGGAGGCTGAGATGGGTGGATTGCTTGAACTCAAGAGTTTAACACCAGCCTGGGCAATATGGCGAAACCCCATCTCTACCAAAAATACAAAAATTAGCCAGACATGGTGGCTTGTGCCTGTAGTCCCAGCTACTTGGGGGGTTGAGATGGGAGGATCACTTGATCCTCCAGAAGGCAGAGGTTGCAGTAAGCCAAGATTACGCCATTGAACTCCATCTTGGTAACCTTTATCAAAAAAAAAAAAAAGAAAGAAAGAAAAATAAAGAAAGAAAGAAAAAGAAAGAAAGAAAAGAAACAAAGAAAGAAAGAAGAAAAAAGAAAAAGTTGAGCTTGTAACCAGAATACTGCTTTGGGATAGATGTCTTCAAATCTCCAGACAAATTAAACTCTTCTTTCCTCTCAGCCATTAGGGAAACTGATGAAAAAGTTTGAGAATCACTGCCTCAAAGTCTCTTCCAATGCTAAGTTGCCATCCTGACAGCAAAGGCCAGAGATGCCATATCTCATTCCATTTGTTGCTGGATAATTAATAGAGAGGAAGACATCGGAAATATCTTTCAAATAATTCCTGTTTACTAAATATATTCCTGCAGTCCCATAGCCATAAAAATGCATAATATAATGTATTTGATGTTTTTTGTATTATATAGTATTTTGTATTCTTTAGTACCACAAATAGCTAGGGTTCTTTAAAGTGTATGAAAGACAGAAACATGCACAAACCTTAACTTGTAGATATAAAAAATTGCTTGACTTATCAGCTCCTTTAGAGGATAGCAAGTTGAAATGTTTGCACCCTGCAGCTTTTGCCAGTTCTGCAGACTTCAGCACATAATCTCGGTCAACCCGAACAAATCCCTCCTGAGGGGGAAAAGGACGTGAGTTATTTCCAAAAAGCAGCAAGTTCATCTTAAAGATTACTACTGGGCTTGGGTAGCAGGCTGGGAGGCCTGGAGAGATGGAGATCTAAATAAAATGCGTCCAAGCAATACGTGAAACTCAGGCTTAGACCTTGGGAAAGGCTCCAGGTCTGGTCCTCCGGATAGACATAACAGCTTTAGCAGCAAGGCTGGACTGCAATGAAAAAGCAAGGATGATGACATTGAAACACAGACACCAAACAAATCTGCAAAGAACTAAGGGAACAATAAGATCAGGCTGAGAAATTACTTTTAAGCCACACATTTTTTTTCTTTGTCTTAATAACTTTACAACTTACACTCTTCTATGTTTTCTCTTTTTTTTTTTTGTTCTGTGTCGATTTTCACATGATAGGGTTTCTGAGTATGGGTGAGGATACTCACTAAGAAAACTAAGGCACTAAGAAAACAAAATCTATTTAATTCTCAATTTTTCTGTATCTCACACATTAGTAAGGAATGCATCCTCAAATTTTTTTTATTAGTGGGTCTATAATCAAAAATGTTTGGAGACACCCAGTCTAGATTCAATCCAGTGAAGGGTAGTGGTTGGGTCTTTTTTCTTAATTCATCTCTGAGCATCAGCACATGTCCGGCATATGGTAAATGCTCCAAAAATGAATGAACAAAAATCCAGTGAAAGCAGAGAAAAGGTAAATCCAGTTGGAAAAAAACAGAACTAAGTGGCAATAAAAGGAGAAGGGTAGAGAATGACACAAATAACAGAATATAGACTCATTTCCAGGGCTTAACTGAAAGACATGCACCTTTACCCAGAAAAGGGAATTCCATAGAGTAACAGTCTCTTGAGACCACCATAAATTCTGGCATCCTCAAACCCAAGACAACTGAAGAGAAGTCTAAAGTCTATTGAAGCTGAACTTCATAGGTAGTCACAATCACAGAATCAGTAGGAGTAGTAGGAATTCCAAATCTGAAGACTGGATCACTGCCCAGATAATTATTTTTTCTTTTTTTTGAGACAAAGTCTTGCTCTGTCACGCAGGCTGGAGTGTAGTAGTATGATATCCGCTCACCACAGCCTCTGCTTCCTGGGTTCAAGCAATTCTCCTGCAAGCGATTCTCCTGCCTAAGCCTCCTGAGTAGATGGGATTATAGGTGTGCAACACCATGACCGGTTAATTTTTGTATTTTAGTAGAGGCAGGGTTTCAGCATATTAGCCAGGCTGGCCTTGAACTCCTGACCTCAGGTGATCTGCATGCGGCCTTCCGAAGTGCTGGAATTACAGGTGTGAGCCACCCATGCCTGGCCTGATTTTTTATTTGAAAATTTGCTCTGTAGTAGTAACTGATTCTAAATATTCTATTTGGTATGGTGATATGTATCTTTCATGGAATGTTAGAAGGGGCCTTAGGAGATATCACACCCAGTCCCTCATGATGTAGATGGGAACCAAGGTCCAGTGGTCGGGCTGCCAGCTGGGAAGTGGGAGAGCTGACAGCAAAGTGCAGATTCTGGACACTGAGCAGAGCTCTTTTCAATGTACCCATGTTGCTTCTTATCTCCCACTCTCTCTCGCTGATGAAAATGACTAATCTGTAATTAGGGTAGGAAGAATAATGGCCCCTCAAAGATGCCCACGTCCTAATCTTTGTGAATATGTTAGATTATATGACAATGGGGAATTCCATCACAGATGGCATTTAGGCAGAAGCAAGATGAATCATGCTAAAAGAACAACAACAAAAAAAAACTGAATTTATTTCACTAGTCAACTGTGTAATTTTGTTGTGAGTAACAAGCCCATTATTAAAATCAGAGTTCTAGTGCACTGGCATGAGGGGAAGAAATAGATGTGGAAGAGAAATTCAGTGTTTTTGAAATTCAGCCTTTAGAATTAGGGTGCTAATCAGCTGACCCTGAAATAGAGAGGTTAGTCTGAATTATCCACATGCGCCCAGTGTAATCACAAGGGCCCTTAAAAGTAAAAGGACGACACAGAAGAGGAGGTTAGAGTGATGCAACATAAGAAGGGCTTGGCTACCACATTGCTGGCCTTGAGGATGGGAGGGGGACCACCGGCCAAGGAATGGGGAGGTGCCTCTAGAAGCTGAACAAGGTATGGAAATAGTTTCTTTCCAACAGCCTCCCAGAAAGGAATGCAGCTCTGTCAATACCTTGATTTTATCTCAGGGAAACCCATGTCAGACTTCTAAAATGATAAATTTGTGGTTTCTTAAGCTGCTAAATTTGAGGAATTTATTAAAGCAGCAATAGGAAACTAATACAGAATTCAATTTTAAAACAATAGGCCCATGCGGATTTTCTAACTTTGTGTGGAAATATATCATAAAAGTAAACATAAGTATAGAGCTCAATAAATTTTCATAAACTGAACATGTTCTGCCACCAGTTCCCAGATCAAGAACTAGAACATTACCATTACCCTAAAAGCCTTCCTCCTCCTCCTTTCCCAACACTCACAATTACATTGTAAGTATATCCACCACCTGGAGGACAGTGTTATTTTTCTGCCCTACTTTTTCTACCTTTTACCTTTTTACCCATGAGTCATCAGCATCTCCTTTTGTGTTGTATACTTTGACACTCAATCCTAAACAACGGACTTGCCAAGCTGTCTACATACAGAGTCAAATTCGTGCTATTGCTTTTAAAATCAGTGTAAAGCAAACCAATTTTAATACTCAGCACATCCTGAGAGAGGTGATTATCCTCAGAGCCATTCTCCAGATTGAGACTTTAGATGTGCTGAAAGTATGCCAAGAAACAGCCCAAAACTACATAGAAAAATTCTAAAACACTAAATTTTTCTTCCACATCTATATCTTCCCCTCATGCCAGTTCACCAGAACTCTGATTTTAACGACAGGTTATTCACAACAAAATGACACAGCTGACTAGTGAAAGAAATTTAGTTTTTTTGTTGTTGTTTTAGCACAATTGATGGGAAGGATTATTATAGTTGTCTCTGTTAAAATACTTTTTCTTTCATCTACTTCTTTAAAAATAAGGGAAGGATTCAGCCAATCACAAGTCTCTGAACCGACGCTGTCTCTCTCACTTAATCCAGAGCCGGTAAAAGGATAATTTGATTAAACTGAGACCCTAATTTATTTGGCTTTAGTTCTGGATCAACCTCTCCTTAATAGAGTGCTGTCGTCTCCAATTGTTTGATGAAAATTAAAGTGACATAAATACCATGGGACTTTTTCAATCTGATTAGTCAGCTAAGGCACATCAATACCACCCCAGCCATCAGACTCTGGCGTCCTTCCTTTCAACAGCCTCGCTAACAACTGACAACCACTCCTTGAAGGACGAGCACCCATGCTGCTGCAGAGACCCCCACACTTAGCCCTTCATCCCTGCTCAATGGGGCCTGTTGACAAGGTGCCCATACCTTTCTCCATTGCTGTTCTCTGGACAAAGCTAAATATTGTTTGATTAGCAATCAATGGCTGTTAATCCAAAACGATTTCACAAATCCTCTGAGCCTTCAAGCTGATTATAAATACGCATTTTTCCAAGCCCACTAAATTTTGAATTTCACTTCCATCACCCTGATGGCGTGGCCTTTTAGTTGGTGAATGAAACTCAAAGGTAAAAGGGTCAACAACTTTCAAAGACTTAAAAAGCAAACCGAAGCATGGGTCCTGGTGACTGACTGGGAGATACCAACACACACCAATTTTCTTTGGAGTCAGGAAGATTCTATTTACAGATGAAAGGAGCGATCTTTAAAATCTTATTCATATCCTTTATTGTTTTCCAATAGCTTGATTAAAAAACAACAGAAAAACTAAAACAAGCTACTTCATATCTCAGAAACACAATTTTCAGAAAAACTGTACTTAGTTTCCCTAACCATGTGGCAAGAGAAAAGACGGACATCTCTTCTGAGAGTATTAAGTCCATAAGTCATTGTGTCTTCACAAGCCAATGTGTCTTACTCTAAGCTAGGAACCCAAGTCCCTTCTAGAAAAAGGAATTAATTAAACAAGTTCCCACTATAAAGTCCTTTCCCAGCACGCTCTCAAAAAGAATAAACACAGTATATCACACTCAGTAGAAATATCCTCATAGGCTCCACAAACATCAAAGGCAACAAATTCTCCAACTACATTTAAGTCTTACTAAAATCCAAAGCTACTAAATATTTCTTCTAATCTTCCTTACCAGTGCCTGAAAACTAGAAGCAACAGTCTGGCTTAAGAACAACTCATCCTAACAAGGTATAGTATTTCAGTGCTGACTGATAACACAAGTAAGCACATCTAATCAACTCAAGAAGGTCATGGGGCCAGGCACGATGGTCTGTGGTCCCAGCTACTCAGGAGGTTGAGGCAGGAAGATTGCTGGATCCCAGGAATTTGAGTCTAGCCTTGGCAATAGAGTGAGACCCTGTCTCTAAAAAATTAATTAATTTACTAAAAAAGTAAATCATGCGGATCTTTTTCCAAGAAGGTGCATCTATCATTCTGACTCACTTTTGTCCCACTTAGCCATATTTCTGCTTCAGGTGCTTTCTCCTTCACTCCCTTTTCTATCCAACCTATAAATTAGACCAGAAAACAAAGATGCTGATGGACACCAAATGGAATAATCTGAGGCACCTTTTGTTTGTGTCCTGTACGGCATCTCTATATTAGATGTTCAATGGTAAGAGAAAGATCTTGGTTAGAGAAAGAACCCTGGATAGATAAATAAAATCAAGCAGATTCTCAGGATTCCTGGGTCAATCTATATGTTCTCAAAAAAAGTTTTCCATTTGGGGCATTCTTCTGTGTTTCACAGAGTCAAAGAATTATGCAGGCCAGTGCGGCGGCTCATGGTAATCCCAGCATTTTGGGAGGCTGAGGCAAGCAGATCACTTGAGCTCAGGAGTTCAAGACCAATCTGGGAAGCATGGTGAAACGCTGTCTCTACAAAAGAACACAAAAATTAGCCGGCAGTGGTGGCATGTGCCTGTGGTCCCAGCTACTTGGGAGGCTAAAGTGGGAGGATTGCTTGAGCTGGGTAGGTTGAGGCTGCAGTGACCAAAATCGCACTGCTGCAGTAAGCTGAAATCACACCACTGCACTCCAGTCTGGGTGACAGAATGAGACTCTGTCTAACAAAAAAAAAAAAAAAAAAGAGAAATGTTTCAGAATTTTGCAGTAGGAAGGCAGGTTCACTGGTCATGTCCCTCTGACAGACAAGGAGGCAGTGGACTCCAAAAGCTAACCAGCAAACTCCAGGCTCCACAGCTACTTGGCATCCAAACAGGGCCTGTGATCTGGGTTCCTTGAACGAGCTAGGACCTCGCCACTTCACAAGCCCCCTCCTAGACATCAAATAAAACAATAGAGATTAGAACAAGGGTGGGCAAACTTTTCCTGTAAAGGATCAGACAGTAACTATTTTTAGCTTTGCAGGCCTCCATTCCAACTATATAGCTCTACCATTATATTAATAGCACAAAAGCAGCTACTGGTAATACATAAAGTAATGAGCACGGCTGTGTCCCAACACCACTTGATGTATAAAGACTAAAATTTGAAGTTTTTATATTTTCATGTGGCATGATATTATTCTTTTGAATTTTTTAACCACTTAAAAATATAAAGGCATTCTTAGCTCACAGGCTGTACAAAAACAGGTGGCAGACTGTATCTGGCCCACAGGCTGTAGTGCAAACCTCTGAATTAGAAGAGTAGATCATTAGAATCAGAAGCCATGAGATTCTAAGGAAGCCTAATAAATGTTACAGTGGCCACATTAATCACATTAATAACATCATCCACTCAACAGAATCCAGGAACCTGGACTTCTGGAGCCAACTATTACCAGGTGAGGAGACAGATGGAAAGGTGAAACCATATCGAATCACCTTGAATTCACTAATCAAATCCTCCTCTTGATACAAATAGGGGAAATGAACTATTCTCACTGGCATCTTTAAGTTTTTGTGCTTTACTCTAGGACAATACTGATCTGGTTTTTGAAGATCGGTATTTCAATCTTCACTAGCAACAAGGTATTCACTAAAGCAAGGTGGAGGTTATCTAGGACCACAGTACCCAGAAAACCAGCAAGTGAGGAGAATTAATACACCCCAATGCCTCTTGAAAGCAGGTTCAACAAGGACAGAGTTGACTGCATCAGGATCTCCCAAGGAGCCTGCTAAAAATACAGATTCCAAGCTTCCAACTTCAGAGATTCTGATCCAATAGATCTGGATCAGGGCCAAGTCTGAGAGTCAGTGCATTGATTCAACAACTATGTTCTGTGAATGTGAAAAGGAAGATTGGCATTTACAGAGCTACTGCTAAAGGAAATAGTCTTCCAAACAGCTGAAGAAGGCTAATAAACCTTTCCCTAGCACCAGTGTCAATAGAAACCTGAGTAGACCAAACTTTGTGTTTGTGGATTGGATTGTATCCCCCCAAAATGCATATGTTAAACTCCTAACACCCAGGATCTCAGAATATGACCTTATTTGGAAATAAGTTCATTGCAGATGTAATTAGTTAAGATCAGATCATACTAAATAGGGTTGTCCCTAATCCAGTATGACTAGTGTTCTTATAAAAACGGAAAATGCGGACATAGACAGGGTATTCAGTGAAAACACCATGTAAAGAGACACAGAGAGAAGGCTGCCCTCTATAAGTCAAAGAGAGAGACTTGAACCTCACAGGGCTCAGCCTCGGAGCACTGACAAACCTGCTGAGACCTGGATCTCACACTTCTACCCTCCAGAACTGTGAGACAATACATTTCTGTTGTTTAAGCCACCTGGGTTATGGCAGCCCTAGCAAACTAATACGCTCAACATCGTAGGGAAATAACCCAGCTACTCAGAGGATCTCAAAACTGAGACAGAAACTCTGAATTTCTTGAAGTTTCTCTACTGGAAACCCAGATGGCTAAGGCAATATATGGGATGTTTCAGTTACAAAATCCCCAGTAAAGTGCACTATGTTTGCCAGTAGCTTTGTAGTACTCATCCGATAAACCACTCAGTGAACTCTTTTCTGCAGAGAGGACTGCTGACCCAGAACACCAACTGGGATAAACTTGGAAATCCACAACCCCCACTTAAAACACTATTGTTACTTAGCCACTTACCAACTGTTACCTCTTTCATATTGGCTAAAGTTATCACAACCTCCCAACTTTATATTGTACCCACTCCAAATTAGTTTAAAATTTTTAAAAAGCCCTCAAAAACAAACAAAACTCTTTTCTGGTATAAGTGTCAGCTTGCTTTCCACCACTAACCTCTTAAATCATTTAAGTCCTAATTCATTTCTAAGCTAGGTAAATAATCTAGGCTCATTAGTCTATTCTTGCTTACTAGTTAATTACTTTTATCTTTCCAAATTGATTTTAAAGGAGAACAAAAGGTATTGAGTAGCCGGAGAGGTTACTCTCAGGCTATTAAACTCTATTAAACCTATTAAAAAAGAAACCCTATTAAAAAAGAAAATTCTGGATCGTGAAGACACACAATTCCTCTGATTAAAATTGCATTATCCAATTTGAACACAAAAAGCAGTTTAGACTTTTCCCTGGCACACTCTATAATGATATTTGCCTTATGTCATGAAAATCAACCCTTCTATGCCTAATGCAGCATTTTGTTTTGCTGACTCACCACCACACCAGGTTGGCACTTGAGACAAACCTGCAGTGTCCTGGAACAAGTTTTTCAATGCTTTTGGAGGGCACACCGCTTGTGACTGTGCCTGGGACAGAAAAGACTGCACCCACTGTTAGGCAGGAGAATGACCCTTTCTAGGAGACATAATGTGCCAATTCCTGGGTGAGTCAAACTTCTCTATAATCCATAGTTCCCCTCAGAGAGCTCAAATCCCAGCTGTGTTCCAGGGTAGAGATGCAGAACCACAGAAGATATGGAAATACATCTTGACTGAAAACAGACATAGAATTATTATTTGCATCACAAGGAGGCCCAGAGAAATACATCTGAATCTAACCACTTGTTTGGTATAAATGAATAGTTCTTCACTATAGCTCCCTTAATGATTCAGGTGAAAGGGCCTGGCTTATAAACCTAAGGAGAGTTCCCATGACAGAGTCATATGTGTGTGTGTGAGAGAGTGTATAATTTATACATTTATATATACTATACATATATGCTATATGTATATGTATATATATATTTTTGTTTTTTAATTTTTTGCTGGGATCACAGGCATGAGCCACTGTGCCCAGGCTAACCAACTTTATTTACTTTTTTCACTTTCTTCTGTTTTATATATTCATTATTGTGTATTTTTAAATTTTACTTTAAGTTCTGGGATATATGTGCAGAACGTGCAGGTCTGTTTAGATCCAGCAAGTAAATAATTCTGCCAGAGGAATAAACTAAAGTCAAGGAATAAATTAAATAAGATGTACCTGCATTAACATTTGACCAGAATCCATGTAGTAGACTGACTTCTAACTATGTAGTAAACCATGACTTCTGGACAGGAGCTGACTCAATTTAGAACACCATTAAAAAGAAAATAAAATGTGTGTTAAAAGAGTTTTGCGTCAGTAAAGACTGAATCATCACTGGGGTTGAATCATTGCTGAGGGCTGAGTCATCGCTGGAGGCTGGCTGAATCGTGCCTGTGTTTTGAAGTTCTATCACAGAAGTTTAAAGCTTGACATGAATAGGGTAAAGCAAATCGCTCAAGTGAGAGGGAACATTTCAAATTTAAAACATTTATTAAGAGAAAAAAAAAGCTGACTGTTAATAGCATAAACCAGTTAGTTTTACTCAGACATCATGGTTTGCCTTACTCAGGGGATGTAGTGATAGCGATATTCACATAGGCAAAATCATGTAAATATTTACAGTGTTTCCAGACATGACACTGGGGCCTGAACTCAAGGATTACTTTGAAAGATGAACTTATCAGCACTATTAAAAGGATAGCAAAGGTTATTGCAGCGTACAGAATCTTAAATAATAAGGGCTTATTCACATTTAAGCATTGCAACAGGCCCAAAGAAAAAGAGTGAGCAAGAAAAGAGTCCTTGATATTACTGGCCAGCAAAAAGGGAAAAGAGCATATGCTTTCCTTACCGCCCCGGCTTTCGCTCTGGTGGTACCCAGGCAACAGAATCCAACATCATGACCTTGAAAGGCAGAAGCGTAGTCATCCAACTTTTCAAAGTCCACCACTTCTTGATTCTAGGCAAGGACATAGTTGTATGCAGTTTCATGTTATTTAAACAACAGACCAAAACTCCCTCTAGATTTAAAGACTAAGTTACAGAACATTACTGATAGGCCTGTCCACTTAACATCATCAAATTGTACAAATTCCTTTTCTCCAACCAAAAAGCAATGAACCTCAATTGAAAAATCAACAATACACACATATGTCCACAGTCCATATAACTCATATAATTGGACTAGGGGTGGTCCAAATTTCTGAAGCCTGGTTCAATTATAATCTCTCTCTGGAAAAATAAAAGCCTGTGTGTAGCTTACCAGGAAGGAGATCACTGAGGTATGATGTGAGGGCAAGGGATGGTGTCTGGCATCTTAAAGACCTGGCTTCAAATCTTGGGCTTGCTACTCACCAGACATGTAATTGTGGGAAGTTATTTACCATACACTACAGCGTTTTTTCTCGGCTGTAAAATGTGGGTGATAATCTTTCCTTCAGTCCAATCCACGAACCATTTGCATTATAATTAGTCAGAGAGTGCTTGATAAAAAGGCATATTCCTACATGCCATAGCAATAGATCTGAATCAGAATCTGCATTTTTAACAGGCACCCTCCTTAATTCTCATGTGCACAGAAGATTAAGAACTTCCATCTAACCTTATAAGTTTGCTGTATGACTTAAAAAAGAAAGCATGATAAATTTCTATCATCCAGGAATTCAGATAAAATGTTAGTTTCCATCCTTACCATCAACTCTGAAAAGAATTTTTCTGACACTGCATACACTAAAGAAAAATAGTGTTTCACAAAGTACCTGGTCAAAAGATGTTCCACCAAAACTGGACACTCAAAGCACAGATTTCAATTTCAGTTTCTTTCTTTCTTTCTTTCTTTCTTTCTTTCTTTCTTTCTTTTTTTGAGATAGAGTCTTGCTCTATCACCTAGGCTGGAGTGCAGTGGCACAATTTCTGCTCACTGCAACCTCCATCTCTCAGGTCAAGTGATTCTCGAGACTTAGCCTTCTGAGTAACTGAGATTACAGACACATGCCATCATGCCCAACTAATTTTTGTATTTTTAGTAGAGACCGGGTTTCACCATGTTTGCCAGTATGGTCTCGAACTCTTGACCTTGAGAGAGCTGTCTGTCTCGGGCCTCCCAAAGTGCTGGGATTACTGGCATGAACTACAGCACCCAGCCTTCAATTTCAGTTTGTAATTATTCTGAGTATCTGACACAGACAAGGAAGCCGGTAGGAACACGTTACCTGCCTCAGCTTTATCAAAGATATCTGTTTTAAATAGACAAGTCCTGATGGACCAAAGGCATTCACACCATGACCTCAACACAGACCTGCGAGAATTAAGAATATTTATTTGCAAGATGACTTGTTATTTGAAATGTTCTTCCTATGAAACCTGCAGGGCCAAATTCTGTAGTTGTGGTATCTTGGGCTCACACTATATTAATTTCTTGCAGTTCACAGATAATTCCCTTTAATTAAAGAACAGAATCTCCAAGAAACTCAGGCTTCTGATATTTAGGGAGTCATGACCATACAGAAGTCTGGTATATCATTCCTATAATCCTGAAAGTGTAACTTGGACTGGGCGTGGTGGCTCATGCCTGTAATCCCAGCACTCTGGGAGGCTGAAGCAAGAGCATCGTCTGAGGTCAGGAGTTTGAGATCAACCTGGCAAACATGGTGAATTCCTGTCTTTACTAAAAATACAAAAATTAGCTGAGTGTGGTGGCGCATGCATGCCTGCAGTCTCAGCTACTCAGGAAGCTGAGGCAGGAGAATCGCTTGAACCTGAAAGGCAGAGGTTGCAGTGAGCCGAGATCATGCCACTGCACTCCAGCCTGGGGAGCAGAGCAAGACTCCACCTCAAAAAAAAAAAAAAAAAAAAGTGTAACTTTGAGTAAAGGGAATACTCCATTTCCAGACACAAGCCTGGGAAGTCAGGAAGGGCAAGGTTATTCCTGTGAGTAACCCCACCTTTCACTGCCACAGACCTTTCTCACTCTGCAAAGCAGTTTCAGAATCCCTGACATTAGTGTGAAGTGCACAGGTTGACAAAATCAGCACAAGTGGCTGAGAAAACTGTCAAGGTCACCAGGGCTGCCTCTAGAAGCAGCTTGCAGGACCCTGAAAACAGCGCTCTTCCCTCTCAGCAGTCCCCACCACATTACAACCCAGACCCAGCTTTATAGGGTCGCAGATGGAGAGAAGGGCTTTGCCCGAGGCCACACAATGAGAAGGAGGGGGGCACACCTGGGCCACAATCCAGGACTCGGACTTCCGGGAGGGACTCTCACAGACCACTCTCGGCCAAGTTTTGACGGCCTCTCGCTACCCCCACCACTGGCAGAGCAGTGTTCAGCCTTTAGGCATGAAATATGTTCACCTCGCAGAATCACTGGGGGTCCACTTGAGTCCCAGCTCAAATACCCACCACATTTTTATAAGCTTCCTCGTCGAAGGTGAGCTTCCTCCTGCCGATGAGCGTGACTCTGGAAAACAGGGCCTGCTCCAGGATTTCCTTTAAGAGCACTCTGCCGGTTTCTCCGCTGGCGCCCAAAATAAAGACGGATTTATTCTGCATCCTGAAGTCTTCTCGAAGCTTCGACAGTGCTTCTGTTTCGGCCATGCTGGGGAAATAACATGGACAGGTGCCGGTCTTAGGGTGTCAGGGGACTGCCGGTCCTTCCCCGAGGAACGAGGGCTGTTTATCTGTTCCGGAGGAGGATATTGTTATTCTCGGCCCAGGGGAAAGTGCTGAGTCACGTGCGGGGCGCGGCTCCTGCGCCATCCCCGCACCTGAGCCAGCCGACCCATCCAAAGGGGCCCGAACTGGAGGGTGCGCCCAGGTGCCACAAGCTACTGGCATCACAGGGCATCCCCCACGGTATCCCTGGCCCAGCCACGAGTCCGGGCTCAGCTTGGTCCCTTACGCGGAGGGGTTACCTAGGACCAGCCCCCGGCCCCGGGTCCTCACGCCGCAGCAGGAGCAGGGTGGCCACCAGCGCAGCCACCGCCGCCGCCGCCGCCGCCGCGCTCACAGCCGCAGGCCCGGCCATCCGAAATCCCACCTGCCCTGGTCTGCCCCGGGGGTTGGAGGGGGCGGGGCCAGCTCCTACCCGGCTCGGTCTTCCGGGTGGCCTTGCGGCGACGCTACCTCGCCCCGCCCACAGGGGCGGGACCTGGGGACGAACTCCCGGGACCCGCATCAGCGCGGGAAAGGTGACCCCGAGAGCACGTGTGCAGAGCCGAGACCTTTCCTAAGTCAGAAATCTGCAAGACCCTCTCCCGCGTTTTCCCTCACCTGCTGGGCTCAGCTCACCCAGGCCCCAGCTAATAGACTTCCCAGATTTGATCTTCAATGGCCCCCCTGATGGGAATGTCAATTGTATATTGGCCATTA
The DNA here is from genome assembly GCA_963574635.1 of Cheracebus regulus. Classification (NCBI taxonomy): domain Eukaryota; kingdom Metazoa; phylum Chordata; class Mammalia; order Primates; family Pitheciidae; genus Cheracebus; species Cheracebus regulus. Next base: position 2,052 of record CAUYQU010049389.1, on the reverse strand, counting down.
TCTCAAATTAACTGTATCAAAACTTAACCCTGCCCACCCAACCATGCCAACCACCCAAACAGGAATAAAACAAACCTACTCCTAGCATCTTTTAGGTGTCATTGTCCACACACACACACACCCCTCCTTCCACCCTGTCAAGCCAGAAATGAGACTATCTCTTTTGACTTTTTTTTCTAGCCTTTCCACACTACAGATTCATCAAGTCTTGTTATCCCATCTGCCTTACAAATATTTCTCCCATGTAATTCAAGTTCTCATCATATCTCCACAGTATAAATCTCCCTGCCCAAGAACTGGCCTACTTTGGTCTCCTAGATGGTTAAACCCCCAATGACCTTCCACACCCGTGATTCAGGCTTCAAAGCCCAGATTAGTGGTTTGGAACATAGCTATCTATACTGGGCCTATTCTGGGTCTTGGAAGTCCTGAACAGAAGTTAGAATGACAAGCAGAAATCTGAAAATTTCAGATTGTTCAGGTTGTGTTGGGAACATTGGTCATTTAGGGGCCCCATCTCCCATCTAGAAGCCAATGAAACACATTCCTTCTTCCATCTCCTTGGTAGTTATTATATGCAGGCTTTGCCTAGGCTCAGTCAACCAGAGGCTCTCACATAGGTTTTTCAGTTTTGGAGGAGTAATGAAAAGATGCAATAAAGGCCTGAGATTGATGTGGGTTGGTTTGGGCAAAGGTATAAGGTGATGGCGTCATATGATCCACCAGCCATCTGATGGTCTGATCTTTTCCCACCTTAATTCCTGCCTGTTTTCAGAGACTGTTGTGAATACACAGAGTATTCACAGTAGTACTTCCTGTTAGTCTTCTGATAAATTCCTGTACGGTATAAGTTTACCACATATATTCTGTTGTTTGTAATCAAAAAGCTTGATTGATACAGAGCAGTGTGGTTCATTCCCCACTGGCCTGTCTCAGTGCCTGGGCTCTTCCCTTTGAGTTCCTAAAGCTTTTCTATGAGAATGCAATGTTAAACCTTGACAGCCAACATTGCCCTACTAATTCATTTATCAACTCTGTCACAGAAATTATTCACTGTACCCTAGTGTCTATTCTCTCCCTTTGTTAAAAATTGTGACATAATTAATATACAAGAAAATGTATAGATCCTAAAGGTTCTGTTCCATGATTTTATAAAATTACATATACCCTTAGGTAGCCACCACCAAAAACAAGATATAGAGCATGTCTGCCATTCTTGAAAGTGCTTTCATTCCTTTCTTGGCAATCCCTCCCACCCCAGAGGCAACCACTTTCTGGTCACTATCAACATAGATTAGTTTTACCTGTTCTAGAATTTTATTTAAGGATATAGCATGTACTCTTTTGTGTCCCAGGTTTTCTGCTTAACACATATTTTAAGATATGTATTTGTTTGTAGGGCTGCATTATGATTTCTGTGGGCCCTAAGCACTTCATGAGCCCCTTCATTTTATACACATGCACACACACATGCACACATTTACAGAATCAAAAATTATGTCTATGACTATATGGCTATAAAGATGAATCTGACAATTTAATAAAACATTTTCCTCCACCTAAATGTTTATTTTCACAGGCCCCAGACCTGTGCCTACTGTGCCAAACGAGTAAATCAATCTTGGTTGTTTCATGTATCAGGTATTCATTCTTTTTATTACTGAGTAGCCTTCCAGTATTCCAGTAAGGATATCCCACAACATGTTTAAACATCCTCCTGTTGATGTACATTTGGTTTGTTTCCATCTTTTGGTTATTATGAATAAGGCTCCTATGAACATTTTTGGACCAGTCTTTCTGCAGGCACATGTTTTCATTACTCTTGGATGTATGTTTTTTCTTGAGATGGGGTCCCACTCTGTTGCCCAGGCCAGTCTCTGTTTCCTGGACTTAAATGATCTGCTCACTTTAGCCCCGTGAAGTGCTGGGATTACAGGTGTGAGCCACTGCACCTGGACCATATTTATGTTTTTAATCAATTTGGATTCAGTAGTTGAGAATGGTTGCGCAGCAAGGCCACAGTTTTATGCTTTTTCTGTATAAAAAGGAAAA
>CAUYQU010049387.1:0-23865 GCA_963574635.1 Cheracebus regulus | reverse complement strand
AAACTACATTGAGATACCATCTCACACTAGTTAGAATGGTGATCATTAAAAAATCTGGAGACAACAGATTCTGGAGAGGATGTGGAGAAATAGCAACACTTTCATACTGTTGGTGGGAGTGTAAACTAGTTCAACCATTGTAGAAGACAGTGTGGTGCTTCCTCAAGGACCCAGAAATAGAAATTGCATTTGATCCAGCAATCCCATTACTGGATATATATCCAAAGGATTATAAATCGTTCTATTGTAAGGACATATGCACGTGAATGTTCATTGCAGTACTGTTTACAATAGCAAAGACTTGGAACCAACCCAAATGCCCATCGATGGTAGACTCGACAGGGAAAATGTGGCACATATACACCATGGAATACTATGCAGCCATAAAAAAACGATGAGTTCGTGTCCTTTGTAGGGATATGGATGAACCTGGAAACCATCATTCTCAGCAAACTGACGCAAGAACAGAAAATCAAACGCCACATGTTCTCACTCATAGGTGGGTGTTGAACAATGAGAACACATGGACACAGGGAGGGGAGCATCACACACTGGGGTTTGTCAGGGGGAAATAAGGGAGGGACAGCAGGGGGTGGGAAGTTGGGGGAGAGATAGCATGGGGAGAAATGCCAGATATTGGTGATGGGGAGGAAGGCAGCAAATCACACTGCCATGTGTGTACCTATGCAACAATCTTGCATGTTCTTCACATGTACCCCCAAACCTAAAATGCAATAAAAAAAATTAAAAAAAAGAAATATGCTATTTTGAATTTTATTTTTCCCTTTAAAGACACAAACTCAATTCATTGTGCTAGATAAATTACCAGTGCAATCACAAATTAAGAAACGCAAGGTAAGGAATTTTGCATACAAGAAGTCCTGAAAGTGTTAATAACTTCTGATGTAAAGATAATTTTATGGATGTAATAGAAGAAAAATAAAGGTACAAAACAATTATTTCTTATGTAAGTATCTTCCTTTTTCTGAATCACCCATGATTACTTTCCCTACCAAGTAAAAAGCTGACTACATACTTCAAGATCTGTCTCAAACCTCCCCAGCCTCTCAGGACAAGCAAGCTGCTCATGTACTTTGTGCATTCAGACATTTTTAGCAATAGGCCTGTTTTGTCAGTGTTGTCTGAATATGTATTTGCCAACACTCAGACTTTCAGTCACTTATTTATTTGGTCTCTTTTCTTGTATTTCCCTTTTCCTTTTCTTTCCTTCCTTTTTCCCTTTCCTCCTCCCTTCCTTCCTTTGCTTTTGTTTTTCCCCTTTAAATCCCATTCACTATTGCTATGACTGTCAAATAGCAGGTTGATCCTTTAAAATATTCTTTTATATTATACTTTAAGTTCTGGGATACATATGCAGAACATGTAGGTTTGTTACATACGTATACATGTGCCATGGTGGTTTGCTGCACTCAACTATAATATATCTTAAAGTGAATAAAAATGGAAACACAGCAGGAGACATGGCATATGGAGTGAGTGGGTTGCTGAGTGGATGGCAGCAGGGTGCTCCAGGATGGCCAGTGGGGCAAGCACTGTGTATTCCAAGCATGGCAGGCTTCCTGCCTTCCTGCGTAGTAGACTGTGGCATCAGGCAAGAGCTACTTGGTGCCCACCCTGGCTCCTCCATGGTCCTGCTCTCAACTCCCTGGCATCCAGCCCACACCTGGAGGTTGAGGTGCACCCACTGCTCTGGGTCTCAGCCACCTCACCACCTCAGCAGGAATTCTGAGATTGCTGTGCAGGCAATAATGAGCCACAGTTTACTATTCTTTCATGAATTTCTATCAGAGAGTCAGCAAAGTTAGTTGACAAAGCCCAAAAGAGAGTGTCGAGGGGAGTTAATAACCTTGACTTTTTCATACAGAATGAAGCCATTGATAAATCTATGTATGCTACAAAGTGGCCAGTATGACATGGAATCACTGAAGACTAGGATATTATGGAAAGGTTCATGGAGCAAGCAGTTTTTAAATATCTTTTAAAAGAATCTGAGGACCATTATTTTTAAATGTCAGAACTTCCACTGAATATACTAGAAAATAGAGAGTATTTTTGCCAAAATTATGTTTGAATTATTTAATGTACCAGTACTCCACCTTGCAGTTCAGGTGGTACTGGCCTTGGAGGCATCTTGGACATCTCAACAAGTGGGTAAATGTATGTTAATAAGTATAGTCATTGACAAAGGAGATGGAGTCACCCATGTTTTCCCAGTTGTAGAAGGTTATATAATTAGGAGCTGCATCAAACACATCCTGATTGTAGGTGATATTGTATATTTAATTCAACAGTTGTGAATTCAACAGTTGCTCCAGTGACTGCTCAAGAGGGAGGTAGGAATCCCTCTTGAGCAGTCATTGGAGACCACAAAAGCCATTAAGGAGAAATACTGTTACATTTGCCCTGATACAGTCAAGGGATTTGCTAAGTATGATGTGGAGCCCTGGATGTGGATCAAACAATACACAGGTATCAATGTGACCAACCAGAAGAAGTTCATTATAGATATTGGTTACAAAAGTTTCCTGCAACCTGCAATATTTTTTCACCCAGAATTTGCCAACTCCGAGTTTATGGAATCCATCTTGAATGTTGTTGATGAATACAAAACTGTCCCATTGATGTGCACTTTCCACTGTAAAAGAATGTTGTTCTTTCAAGAGGTTCAACCATGTTCAGGGATTTGGACCTCAAGTGCAGGGAGATTTGAAGAATGGTAGATGAAATGCCAGAATAAAACTCAATAAGGAAGTCAGTGGGAGGAGAATCAAGCCTGAGCTTGAAGAGGTTCAGGTGGTAATCTATCACATGCAGCACTATGTCTTATGGTTTGGAAGCTTAATGCTGGCCTCAACTCTGGGGTTATTTCAGGCCTGTAACACCAAAAAGGACTGTGAGGAATATGGCTCCAGCATCTGCCACCACAGCCTTTTCTTTGGAGTAATGTCTTAGTGTCTGCCTTGAAAGTATCATTTAATAGTGTCATGTTGGGAACAAGTGTCCTTCAGAACCCAGAGAAGAACATTATTTCTAAATGACATTGGTGTTGATGTCTGAGCAGTGTGCTTGCATCACCTAGTGCATGAGGCACAGTCACAGTGCAGAGTCATTTCAGTAAAAGCAATTTATGTGTTGACAATTGTATGCTCACTCCTTTTTCTTTCACTCCTTTCCTTCATATTTCCCCAGTTTTCCTCCTCCTCTTCACTTGAGCTTTTCATTGACAAATTCTGAAGGAATTCAAATGTGACTTTGAAAATTAAGAGGAAAAAAATATTCAAAAATGGCCCAAAATAGTTTTCCCCCAGGAAAGAATGCAGAGGTATAAACCCTTTTTCCCCCAGCCTATTTTTAGAAATAAAATATTATAAATTTAAAATACAAAAAACGAATAACATACCATTATTTACAGGATGCAATTAAATCAGTGTATAGAGAAAAATGTATAGCTTTAAAAACATATTAGAGGCAGGGCACAATGGTTCACACCTGTAATCCCAGCACTTTGGAAGGCCGAGGTGGACAGATCACAAGGTCAGGAGTTCGAGACCAGCCTGGCCAGTATGGTGAAACCCCGTCTCTACTAAAAACAAAAAAATTAGCCCGGTATGGTAGCGCATGCTTATAGCCCCAGCTCCTCAGGAGGCTGAGGCAGAAGTCTCACTGGTTTTGAGGAGGCAGTGGTTGCCGGGCGCGCTGATTGCACCACTGTACTTCCGGCGGGGCGACAGAGTGAGACTCTGTCTCAATACATATATATTAGATTATATTACATATATTATATATATTAGAAAGATAAGCTAAAAATATAAATATTTCTAGATTCTCTTCTTTCTAATATATATGTTTATATATAATATATTATATATATATATTTAAAATATAAAAAAACACACCATTATTACAGGATGCAAACACAATATATTATATTATATATACTTATATATTTAGTGATATACAATTATAATATATACATTAGAAAACATAATCTAAAACTGATAATTAAAACTTTCATCTTAAGACTCTAGAAAAAGATGAGTAAATTAAGCCAAAAGTAAGTAGGATATCTGAAATGAAAAGGTCACAGTGGAAAATGATAAATAAAGAACAGGATAAAATTAAAGACCACCAAAGAAACCTAAGACTCAAGGCAAGTTCCTTCTAGCTATGAGTCTGTAAAATAAAAAACAATTTATTTACTTCCAAGATATATGGCAGACAGTCCCATTCCAAAAGGAAGAAATAGGCAAAAAGAAGAAAGAGGTGACAGGCCTTGAGCAAGTTCAAAACTCAGCAGGGCAGACACAAAATCTGAAAGCTCCAGAATAATCCTCCACTCCATGTGTTACCTCCTGGGCACAGTGGGGAGTTTTTATCCTTAAAGCCTTGGGCAGCCTCACCTCCTTTGCTTTGTTGGGCACAACCACATGGCTGTTCTCACTGGTTGGAGTTGGAACTTGTGGCTTTTCCAGACTGAGGGTATATGGGGGTAATGGCTCTATAGTTCTAAAGTCCCAGTGGTGGTCCATTTCCATGTATTCACTAGGCATTGTCCTTGTGGGGACGCTTTGTGGCAGCTCCAGCCACACATTTCTGCTCAACATTGCCCTTGGGGAGGCATCCTGCAGAGGCTCTGCACCTGCAATGAGTCTCTACCTGGGCTCCCAGTCTTTTCAGTATATTCCTTAAGATCTATGTGGAAGCCACCATGTCTCTACTTCTCTTGTATTCTGCACATCTGCAAAACCAGGACCACATGGTTGTGGATGCCATCAAGGCTTACTGCTTATACCCTCCAGAGTGGTGTCATGAGCTGTATCTGAGGGTGCTTGATCCATGACTGCGTGCCACCGAGGTTTATGCATTTTGTGGAATGGCAGCCTGAGCCATACCTGGGTATGTCTATGCCATCGCTGAGGTGGCTGCTGAGAGCTGTGCCAGAATTTGGGGAGCAGGATCTTAAAACAGCACAGGGCAGTGATGCATGGGGCCTGTCTCTTAAAACCATTCTGTCCTACTAGACCTCTGGTCTTTTAATGGGAGGGGCAATCTCAAAAATTTCTGAAATGCCTTCAGGGCCTTTAAAATATTGTCTCAATAATTAGCAACTGGCTTTCTTCTCTCAGTACTAATCTCTTTAGTGTCAGTTGTTCTGCTGCACCCTTGGATTCCTCTCCTGAAAATGCTTTCATTCTCTACCACATGGCCAGGCTATTAATTTTCAAATTGTTATGCTTTGCTTCCCTTTTCTTCTAGCATTTCACTGAATGTAGTAAAAAGTAACTACATAGCCACTCTATGTTTTGCTTAGAAATTTCTTCTGCCAGGTAACTTAGTTCATCTTTCTTAAGTCTGGCTTTCCACAAAACCTTAGGGCACAAAGCCTTAGACACAACACAGCCAAATTTTTGCTATGGTAACAGGGATGAACTTGTCACCAGTTCCCAATACTGTGTTCCTCATTTCTCTCTGAGATCTCATTAGAATGGCCTTCGCTGTCCATATTTTTATCAGCATTGTGGTAATAGCTACTTAGCTAATCTCTAAGAAATTCTAAACTTTCTCTTGTCTTTTTGTTGTCTTCGGAGTCCTCACCAAAATTATCCTTAATGCTCTGTTTACGGCAATACAGGCTTTTCCTAGAGTCTGCTCCTCCGAACTTTTCCAATCTCTGTCCATGATCCAGTTTCAATGATGATTCTACATTTTCGAGTATCTATATAGAAACATCCCACTCTCAGTACCAATTTTCTGTCTTAGTCTGTTGTGCGTTGCTATGACAGAATACCCGAGACTGAGTAATTTATAAAGAGGTATATTTGGCTTGCAGTTCTGCAGGTTGAAAAGTATGACACTGGCATCTTCTTGGCTTCTGGTGAAGGCTTTAGTGTTGTGTCACAACATGGTAGAAGAAGGTCAAAGGGGAATAGGCATGTACCAAGAGGCCAAGCATGAGACGTGACCTTACTATATAGCAACTCATTCTCATGGTAACTAATCTGTTCCTGAGAGAACTAATCTAGTCTCACTCACTAGTGTAACAATAGTACCAAGCTGCCACAAAGGAAGAGTTCCCAAGACCCGAACACTTCCCGTTAAGCCCCACCTTTTAAGCATTCCAGCATGAATTTTGGAAAGGAGACTCAAACTACAGCAATAATAGAATAATGAGGAATAAATTCAACAAAAAAAGAGCAAAAGCTGTGCATTGAAAACTAAAAAACATCACTCAGATAAATGCCTAAATAAATGGAGAGATATATCATGCTCATGGATTAGATGACTCAGTATTGTAAGATGTCAGTTGATCTACAAATTAACTTCAATTCCTGCCAGCAGTCTAGAAAGATTACTGGAAAAATGGACAAGTTGATTCTAAAATTATATAGAAATACAAAAATACCTAGAATAGCCAAAACAATCTTGTTAAATAAGAATGAAGCTAGAATACTTAACACTGCCTTATTTTAAAATTTAGTGTAAAGCAACAGTAGTCAAGACAGTGTAGCATCTGCATTAAGATAGATAGATCAATGGAATTAAGTGGAGTTCAGAATCCAACCCACATAAATAGTCAATTGATTTTCATCAAAGAGACTAAGACAATTCAATAGGAAAAACATGTTCTTTCAACAAATGATTCTATAAGAACTGGTTATTCATTTACAAACTAAACCTAGATCCTTAGGTCATATACGAAAATTAACCAAAATGGATCATAGACCTAACAGTATGAGCTAAAACTGTAAAACTTCTAGGAAAAAAATATAGGAGAAAGTATTTATAACCTTGGACTAAGCAAAGGTTTCTTAGATATGATATCAAAAACATGATCCATAAAAGAAAAACTGATAAATTGAACTTCATCAAAATGAAGAAATCTTTGCTTTTCAAATATTCCTTAAATAAATGAAAGAAAAGCTATAGACTGTGAGAAAATATTGCCAAATATGTAACTGATAAAAAACTTATATTAAGCCAGATGTGGTTGCTCATGCCTGTCATTCCAGCACTTTGGGAGGCCAAAGCAGGAGGATCACTTGAGTGCAGGAGTTTCAGACCAGCTTGGACAACATGGCAAAATCCTGTCTCTGCAAAAAAATTCAAAACTCAGCTGGGCATGGTGGCAGGTGCCTGTAGATCTAGCTACTCAGGAGGCTGTGGTGCGACAGTCACCTGAGCCCAGGAAGTCAAGGCTACAATGAACTATGATGCAGCCGCTGCACTGCAGCCTGGGTGACAGAGTGAGATCCTGTCTCAAAACAAATAAGCAACAACAAAAATAAGACAATACAACTTACATTTAGAATACATAAAGAACTTTTACAATTCAAGAATTTAAAAAATCTTATTTTTAAAATGGGCAAAAGATTTAAATAGATACTTCATTAAAGAAGATATATGAATGAATGCAAATAAGCCAGGTGAAATGAAAATTAAAACCAAATTGAGATAACTCTATACACACACTAGAATGGCTAAAGTAACAAGATTAATCATACCAAGTGTTGATGAGGATGTAAAGAAGCCAGAATCATCACACATTACTGCTAGGAACACAAAACAGTTCAGTCACTATGGAAAATAAACTGTCAGTATCATTAGAAATTTAGCTGGGTATCGTGTTGCATGCTTGTAGGCTCAGCCACCCAGAGGCTGAGGTGGGAGAACTGCTTGAACCTATGAGTTAAAGTTCAGCCTGGATAACATAGAGAGACCTCATCTCTTAAAAAAAAAAAAATTAAACATATATAATACAATCCCATCAATTCTATTTTCAAAGAAAGTAAAAATATGTCTATCCAAATGTTGATAGCAGCATTGTGCATAATAACCCCAAACTGGAAACTGAAAATTTACATCAACTGGTGAATGGATAACCAAAGTGTGGGTCATGTTCATAAAATGGACTGCCCTCACATACATTCAACAGCTTGTTCAGAACTCCAAAACATACTGCTAAGTGAAATTCAGGCACATAAGACTACATATTGTGAAAGTTAATCTATATAACATTTGTTTCCTTGTTTGTTTGAGACAGGGTCTGGCTCTGACGCCCAGGCTGGAGTGCAGTGGTACAATCTTGGCTCACTGCAACCTCTGCTTCTTGGCCTCAGGCAGTACTCCCAGGTCAACCTCCCAGTAGCTGAAACTACAGGGGCGCCACTATGCCCAACTAATTTTTGTATTTTTAGTAGAGATGGAGTTTCACTATGTTGCCTAGGCTAGTTTCAAACTCCTGGGCTCAAGTGATCTGCACACCTTGGCCTTCCAAAGTGTTGGGATTACAGGCATGAGTCACTGAGCCTAGCCAATCTATGTAACTTTTCATGGAAGGCAAACCCATAAAGAAAACTGATCATTTGTTACTTGGGACTTGGAGAAGTAAGAGTGAGGATGTAATGCAAATAAGCATGAGGAAACTTTTCGAGATTATGTAAGTATTCAAACACTGAATTTTTTGTAACTGTTATACAATTCTATAAATTTACCAAAACTCATCAAAGTGTGAATTTAAAATAAATAAATTTTACTTTTATTGAAAAAGCTGATAAAATGTAAATCGGAACAAAAGTACTGGAAAACAATAAGTTGAAGACGAATGAGAGTGATCAAAATTACTGTCTATTTCAAGGGGAAACTAGAGATTTTAATTTTAAACTCTGTTAATTCAAGTATGCATATTAACTTTCAAGGGTAATTATGAATAGAATAGAAATAGAACATATAACTTTTAAACAAATAGAGGGGAAAAACCTTGATCAAGCTAATAAAATGCCCTGGGGAAAAGACATAGAGAAATAATATGGTTAACAGAAAGAACAAAATATGATGACAGATATAAATTTATCAGTAACCACAGAAAACTTAAATGGTCTAAATTAATTAAAGACAGACACTTGAAGATTAGATTAAAAACATGAAAATCCAGGTATAATCTGTAATGGTTAAAAACATGAAGACACAAAATTCTGATGGTATGAGAATGGTAAATGATAATTAAAAAAAATATTAACCAATATACGACTGACATACCTATTTTCATAACAAAAACAGATTTTAAGACAAAAAACATTCTGAGGAATAAAAGTCATTATATAAAGACATGTATGCATGAACAATTCATCCTTAAAATATATAAAGCACAAATTGACAGAAATACAAAAAAAAAATAGCTAAATCCTTAACCATGAAGAAGCTTAACTCTGAGACAATGATAATCAAAATGTAAGATTATCTAAGATTGTAACAACTTTATTAACAAAAGCTTAAAGAAAAGATATAGAGTTCTGTACCCTCAAATTAGAGAATATATATACTTTGAAGCCTGCTGAAGTCTTAGGAAAACTGAACCTATACTAGCCTATGAATCAAATCACAACAAATAAAAAACGTTATAACATACAGCTTATACTTTGTAACCAAACTGCAATTTATAATAGAAAAAAAGTAAATTTCTTTCATTTTCAAACTAAAGGCATGCCTTTAAATAATTTTTGAGTCAAAGAGACAGACATCAAAACAAACATCAGAAAATATTTGGAAATCAAATAGCATATAACAAAATTTGTGAGATAAAGCTGAGCCAGTACTGAAAGAGTAATTTGTAGCTTTAAATATTTATATTGAAAAATAGACAGACTGAAAATTAGTTAAGTGTCCATCTTAAGAAATTTAAAAAGAGAACAACAGACTGGGTGTGGTGGCTCATGTCTGTAATCCCAGCACTTTGGGAGGCCAAGGCTGGCAGATTACCTGAGGTCGGGAGTTCAAGACCAGCTTGGCCAACATGGTAAAACTCCCGTCTCTACAAAAAATACAAAAATTAGCTGGGTGTGGTGGCAGGTGCCTGTCATCCCAGCTACTCGGGAGGCCAAGGCAAAAGAATTGCTTGAGACAGGGAGGCAGAAGTTGCAGTGAGCCGAGATTGGTCCACTGTACTCAAGCCTGGGCAACAGAAAGACCCTTCTCAAAAAAAAAAAAAAAAGGAAAAGAAAAAAAGAAACAAGAAAAGAACAACAAAGTAAACCTAAATAAAACAGATGAAAGGAAATAAGGCTAAAAGTAGAAACAGACATAAATAAACTATAAAACAAAGAAACAATAGGCAATATTCATAAAACCAAACTCTGAATCTTTGAAAATAATAATAAAATAAGGCACGCTTCTGGTAAGATTGATCAATTAAAAAGAGAAGACATAAATAAGCAATACTAGGAATAAAAAATGAGGTATAACATAAAATATCAGTGAAAAAATAATAAAGTGAATACTATAGATGACTATATGACAAGAGTCTGAAAACATAAGTGAAATGAACAACTTCCTTGGCTACAATAAATTATAAACATTTAGTCGAGAAGAAATGGGACACCTGAATATTCCTGTTTCTCTTTTCAAAAATCCAATCAGTAAATACTTTCTCTTAGAAAAAACCCTAGTATGAGATAGTTTAATATGATAGTTCTAGCAAACATTCAAAAAACATATAAATAAGCACTATCATACAAAAATAATTTCAGAGAATGAAAAAAGAGGGAATACTTTCGATTCATTTGGTCAGGTTAGCATAAATGTGATATAAAAATTTAAGGCCATTATAATCCAAGAAAATTGGAGGCTAAACTAAGCTTAGATACAAACATCTAAAATAAAATAATAGTAAATCTAGTATTCTAAAAAAATTCTTGACCAGCTGGGTATCTTAGGAATAGAAGCAAACATATAACAGTTTTCCCAAAGAGCTTTTATTTTATTTTATTATTATTAAAGAGACAGGGTCTTGTTCTGTTGCCTGGGTTGGAATAGTGGCACGATCATATAGCTCACAGCATCTTTGAACTCCTGGGCTCCAGGGATACTCTGCCTTAGCCTCCTGAGTAGCTGGGACTACAGACACACACCGCAATGCCTGGCCAATTTTTTTAAAAAAAATTATTCTGTACAGATGAAATCTCACTATGTTGCCCAGGCTGCCCTCAAACTCTTGGCTTCAAATGATTCTTCCACTTTGGTTTTGTCTCCCAAAGTGCTGGGATTACAGGTGTGAGCCACGGCACCTGGCCTCAAGCAGCTTTTTAATAACCATCCCATGTTCAGAATTTCTAACATTATTCATGTCACTTTCTCAATGTAGAAGCCGGGAACTCAGTTTTTAAACTTCCTTTGTTGTTAAGGCATAGACACATGACCAATATACTGCTACCGATACCTATGAGTGTAAGGCTTTCATTAATTTTTGCTTTTACCTTTATAGTTGGTACTTCTAGGAAAAGACGGAGGGGAATGAGGTTGGAAAAGAGTACACAGGAGGCTTCAACTATATGTATAATGATTATATATATATATATTTTTGAGATGGAGTCTCACTCTTGTTGCCCAGGCTGGAGTGCAGTGGCGCAGTCTTGGCTCACTGCAACCTCTGCCTTCCGGGTTCAAGAGATTCTCCTGCTTCAGCCACCTGAGTAGGTGGGACTACAGGTATGGGCCGCCACACCTGGCTAATTTTTGTATTTTTAGTAGAGACGGGGTTTCACCATGTTGGCCAGGCTGGTCTTGAACTCCCGACCTCAGGTGATCTGCCCTCTTCAGCCTCCCAAAGTGCTGGGATTACAGGCGTGAACTACTGCACCTGGCCGGATATGTTTAAATTAGAAGGGCACTGGCATAAATATGATATCATGGATAGATGTCTAAGACCACATAGACAAACTATGTAAAAGGAAAGAGGAAAGGGCATAGGTCTAAGTCCTGAGTGATATTTAGAAGTCAGGAAAAGAAGAATGGCCTATGGAAGACAAGAAAGGAAGAAGCAGTGAGGGAAGAAGAAAATCAATAAGTGGTGCCTCAGAATTAGGGGAAAAAAAGACAGCATTTCAATAAGAGAGTAGTCATTGGTGTCAAAAGCTGCAAAGATCTTTAATAAGATGCAGAGAGAAATGTCCACTGGATTTGGTTAATATACTTAGATAAAAAAACAGCATTTTCACCAGTTATGGTCCTTTTCATATTCCAGAGTTCAAGGATAATATTTACTAGTTTATATAATATTCTAGGTCTTGAATATAAATTATCATTATTGATTTATTTTGAACTTCTACTTTAACATCAAGAAATTAAGTCTCTTCTGAAATTCAAAGATATCATTTCTTAACACTCATCAATAGTATTCACGACATCTCATTTGAAGCAAAAACTAATTTATACTGCATTAGGTAATTTAATACATGGTTTCTGAATGACTATTTATATGCAAGGATAGGTCCCAATCATAAAGAGATAATTCCTGCTTTGAAGGAATTACAATTAATTTAATAAAAAAGACAGAAATGTTGTGCAAATTAAAATGGGATAAGTGCCAAAGTAAAATTGGAACATCTGGAAAAATTATCATAGGTTCTTGAAAGATGAAGTTTCAATAGGTAAAGAATAAGGGCATGCTAAGTTAGGGGATAGGATAGACATAGATATAGCAATGTGTAATAAAGAGCACATTGAGAGGTAAGTAAATTTGTCCAGATGAAGTGAGATATTTTGGCAGGTGAGAGTGGAAAGAAAATTTATAATCGAAACATGAAGTGCCTTGAATGCTTTGCTAAATTTTAGGGGTAAAATAAAGTTAAGAAATGTTATGGGCCGGGTGCAATGGCTTATTTTTTGTAATCCCAGAAATTTGGGAGGCCAAGGATGGAAGACTGCTTGAGCCCAGAAGTTGAAAACAAGCCTGGGAAACTCAGGGAGAAGCTGTCTCTACAAAAAATTTAAAAAATTATCCAGGTATGGTGACATGTCCCTGAAGTCCCAGCTACTCAGTAGGCTGAGGTAAGAGGATCCCTTGAGCCCAGGAAATCAAGGCTGCAGTGAGTTGTGATGGTGCCACTGTACTGCAGCCTGGGCAACACAGTGAGACCCTGCCTCCAAAAAGAAAGAAAGAAAAAAAGAAAGAAATATGGAAGTAGAATTGATAGGGCTTATAAACAAACTGAATGACAGCATGAAGAAAAAAGGCCAAGTCAATGACACTAATGAGCTCTTTAGGTATAATTGAGATAATAATATAACTTTTAAAAGAAATAAAGAAAGAAAAAATAGGTGGAGCAGAGTTTTTTTAGTGGAAAATTAAGATATTTTTGAGTACACTGAGTGTGAGGAATCTTAAGAAAATAATTTACAAACAGGATTCTGATTAAATAATTTATTATTATGCTCACAGTTGAAGGTAAATATTTTGTTTTAGCACCCTAGCAAATAGAACCATGTAGGTTTCAATAAATGTTTGCTGAGTAAATGACATTTTGATGTATCTAAATTAATGTTACTTCAGGAGAGCACCTAAACACCAATGTCGAGAACTTTTTTGGGAATACTTCAATTACGAATTTTTAGAACACTAATAGAATTTTTTCTAACAATCAAAAAAAATTCTTGTCCCTAATAATTCTTTTCAAAGTGCCATTCTTAGAGCCCCAGCCGGGCAAATTATATGGCTAAGCAATGAGTATGGAACAGCTAGAGTTTAAAAAATATATAGTCTATGAGAAGTTACAAATTTTTAAAAATGTATTCTTATCTTTAGGATAATACTACAAAAGTTTTCTAAAATGAATGCTTTAAAACTTTTTATTTGTTCTCTAGTATTTATTAATATGGTTAGCTTTCTGGTTTCTCAATTTACTGTACATGGTATACTCATTATTAAAAGCTTTTAAAATATGATGCTGTGAAAGGTGTTACAGAGAGCAATTACAAAAACAGTACTGCAAGGTAAAAACCACTGAGCAAACATACTTAACTGAATGCATGACTTCTTGGGGGAATATTAAAGCATTATAATGTGAAACTGTAGGCGGAAATCCTTCCCAAGTTCATTGATGTTTGAGACAAAAGTTTTCAACTCTTTTCATTTCCTATTTGCTCTTTTCCAAGATTGAAATAGTAAGTAGCTAACCTGTTTGGGATAACCTCATAGTTACTGAGCCATATCCTAGAACCAGCAGGTAGGATTCTTTTGCCTGAAAAGTGAGAAATCCATTCCTCTCTCCATTTTGCATTGTTTGGATGAGTAAACTCTCCTCTTTTCATTTGTTATTCTCAGTGGTTAACACATGTGGATCAGGACTCCGTTAAAAGCAGGGCTAGCAGTCCATTTCTCTTCTCCGCCCTCTAGTGAACTCCAGTCTGCTCATGATAGTGTTTTCAAGGCAAGTCATTCCTCATAGTTAACTGGGTACTCAAAGTCTTCTCTGAAGGATCAACTTTCTAGATAGCCAGGAGACATGATCTATGGAGAAGCCTTATCTTTACTCCAGTTTTACAAGGAGGTCTTTATGTGGGGGAAGTACTGACCCTCCACTAATTAAACTATGTTGATCTCCTTTTGGCTCCTTAGTGTCTGTTGTCTACTGACTGTAACTCAGAAGGAATGGGGACAGTATTATATTTTTAATGGGTTTTATTTTTTAGAGCAGTTTTAGGCTCACAGCAAAATTGAGCAGAGATTACAGAGATATCTCAAAAATCCCTGCTCCCAACAACCTACAGAATGGGAGAAAAATTTTGCAATCTATCCGTCTGGCAAAGGTCTAATATCCAGAATCTACACAAAACTTAAATAAATTTACAAGAAAAAACAACCCCATTAAAAAGTGGGCAAAAAACATGGACACTTCACAAAAGAAGATATTCATGCAGCTCACAAACATATGAATAAAAGCTCAACATCACTGTTTATTAGAGAAATGCAAATCAAAACTACAATGAGATGCCATCTTAGGCCAGTCAGAACAGTGATTATTAAAAAGTCAAAAAAACAACAGAGGCTGGTGAGGTTGCAGAGAAAAAGGAATGTTTTTACACTGCTAGTGGGAATGTAAATTACTTCAACCATTGTGGAAGACAGTGTAGCAATTCCTTAAAGATCTAGGAGCAAAAATACCATTTGACCCAGCAATCCCATTACTGGATATATACCCAAAGGAATATAAATTATTCTATTATAAAGATGCATGCACATGTATATTCACTGCAGTACTATTCACAATAGCAAATACATGGAATCAAGGTAAATGCCCATCAATGATAGACTGGATAAAGAAAATGTGGTACATATACACTATGGAATATTATGCAGCCATAAAAAGGAATTAGATCATGTCCTTTGCAGGGACATGGATGGAGCTGGAAGCTGTTATCTTCAGCAAACTAATGCAGAAACACAAAACCAAACATCACATGTTTTCACTTATAAGTGAGAGCTGAACGATGAGAACACATGGACACGTTGGGGGAACAACATACACTGGGGCTTGTTGGGGGAGTCAGGGGAGAGAGAGCATCAGGAAGAATAGCTAATAGATACTGGGCTTAATAGACAGGTGATGGAATGATCTGTGCAGCAAACCACTATGGCACACATTTACCCATGTAACAAACCTGCACATCCTGCACATGTACCTCAGAACTTTAAAGTTGATGTAAAAAAAAAATCCCTGCTCCCACACACCTCTACTACCAATATCCCACACCAGAGTGGTCCATTTATTAGAATTGATAAGCCTATATTAACACGTCATAATCACCCAAAGTTCAGAGTTTACATTAGGTTCACTCTTGGGTTTGTATGTTCTACGGCTTTTAAAAAATGCATAATGACATGTTTCCACTACTATAATATTGCTCAGAATAGTTTCACTGCCCTAAAAATTATCTGGGCTCTGCCTACTCATCCCTCCCTCCTCTCAATCCCTGACAACCACTGATCTTTGTACTGTGTCAATAGTTTTACCCTTTTTAGAATGTCATATAATTGGAATCACACAGAATGTAGCTATTTCAGATTGGCTTCTTTCACGTAGCAACATGCATTCAAGTAGTCTCCATGTTGTTTCATGGCTTGATAGCTTATTTCTTTTTAGTATTCAAGAATATTCCACTTTATGGATATACCACAGTTTATTCACTCACCTAATGGAAAGCATTTTGATTGCTTCTAAATTTTGACAATTATAAATAAGATTGTCATAAACATCCATGTTTATGTAGGTTTTGTGTAGACTTAAGTTTTCAGTTCATTTGGGTAAATATCAAGGAGTGTAATTGTAATTGCTGGATTGTATGGTAAGAGTGTTTATTTTTGTAAGAAACTGCCAAACTGTCTTCCAAAGGGCCTGTGCAGTTTGTACAACTCCCACCAGCAATGAGTGAAAGTTCCTGTTGCTACATATTCTTGCCAAGATCAGTGGTGTCAGTGTTTTGGATTATGGCCATTCTAATAGGTGTGTAGTGGTCTTTCATTATGGTTTTAATTTGCAGTTACCTAATGACCTATCATGCTGAGCATCTTTTCAGAAGCTTACTTGCCATCATCTGTATATCTTATTTCATATGGTTCCTGTTACAGTGTTGTGTTCATTTTTTAATCTGGTTGTTCGTTTTCTTTTTGGTGAGGTTTAAGAGTTCTTTTTATATTTTGGATAACAGTCTTTATAAAATATGTCCTTTGCAAATATTTCTTCCAATCTGTTGCTTGTCTTTAGATTCTCTTGAGGGTGTATCCCACAGAGCACAGATTTTTTTTTTCTTTCTCTTTCACAAAAGGGAACAGCATGGAAGAACACAGATTTTAATGTTAAGGAAATCCAGTTTATCTATTATTTCTTTTATGGAGTGTGCCTTTGATGTTGTATCTAAAAACTCATTACCATACCCAAGGTCATCTAGATTTCCTATGTTACCATCTACATTTATAGTTCTGTGCTTTACATTCAAGACTATGATGCATTTTGAGGTAATTTTGTGGAAAGTTTTAAGATCTATGTATAAATTCCTTATTTTTTTTTGCATGCATGTAGATGTCTATTTGTTTTAGTATCATGTTTAGTTGAAAATATTATGTTTGTTTCAGTGTATTGCCTTTACTCTTTTGTCAAAGATCAGTTGACAATATTTTTATGGGTCTATTTCTGGACTCAATTCTGTTTGATTGATCTCTTTGTCTACTCTTTCACCAATACCACATTGTCCTGATTATTGTAGCTTTATAGTAAGTCTTAAAGATGGGTAATGTCAGTTTTCTGATTTTCTCTCTTTCAATGTCGAGTTTGCTTTTTTGGGTCTTTTATCTGCCCAAACAAATTTTAAAATAAATTTGTTCATATCCACAAAATAACTTTCAGGAATTTTGATTGGGATTGTATTGAATCAAGTTCTTATATAGTATATAAGAAAGTTTATAAGAAAGTTCTTATAGACTTTATATACTTTAAAGAAAGTACTTATATAAAGAAACTACCAACTGGGCCTGGTACTTTCTGTTTTGGAAAGAAATATTGATTGAATTTCTTTAATAATTATAGTCCTATTCATATTATCCATTTCTTCTTGTGAGTTTTGGAAGATTCTATCTTTGAAGGAATTGGTCCTTTTTACCTAGGTTATTGAATTTGTGGGCCTAGAGTTGTTCATAGGATTCCTTTATTATCATTTAATGCCCATGGGATCTGTAGTAATGGCTTCTCTTTTATTTCTGATATATTGACATCTGACAATACTAGTCTTTCATGAACATAAAATATTTCTCAATTTATTTAGTTCTTTTATTTATTTCATCAGACTTTGATAGTATTACTCAAATAGATCGTTTATATTTTTGTTAGACATATATCTAAGATTTTAATTTTTGTGGTGCTAATGTAAATGGTGTTGTTTTTTATTTCAAATTCCATTTGTTCACTGTGGCACACAGGAAAGCAGTTGACTTTTGCATACTAATCTTGTATCCTGCAACCATACTCAGTTAGTAGTTGTTTTAGGAGTTTTTTGACATGATTCTTTCATAATTTTTATGTATACAATCGTTTTATCTGTATACTAAGACAAATTTTTCCTTCCTAACTTGCATACCTTTTATTTACTTTCCTTGTCATACTTCATTAGTTGGACTTCCAGTACGATGTTGAAAAGGAGTGGTAAGAGGAGGCATCTGTACCTTGATTCTGATCTTAAAATAAAAGCTTCTAGTTTTCCACCAAAAAGTACAATGTTAGTTGTAGGACTTTAGTAGATAGTTTTTATTCAGTTGAGGAAGTTTCCTCTCTATTCTAGCTTGCTGATAGTTTTTTTTTTTAAATCACGATTGGGTGTTGGATTTTGTCAGATACCTTTCTGCATCTACTGAAATTATCATGTGATTTTTCTTCCTTATCCTGTTGATATGATGGATTACATTACTTGATTTTTGAATGATGAACTAATCTTGTATATCTGGGATAAATCCCACTTGGGTCATGGTCATGATGTATCCTTTTTATATGCTGTTTAATTCAATCTGTTACTATTTTGTTAAGAATTTTTACATCTATGTCCATGAGAGATATTTGTCTGTAGATACTGGTTCTATAATGTGCCAGATTTTGATATTAGGAATGCTGACCTTATAGAATAAGTTGGAAAGTACTCCTTCTGCTTATGTCTTCTAGAAATAGCTGGAGAAAATTGTTATAATTTCATCCTTAAATGTTTAGTAGAATTCATCAGTGAATCCACCTGGGCGTGGTACTTTCTATTTTGGAAAGAAACATTGATTCAATTTCTTTAATAGTTATAGGCCTATTCATATAGGCCCATTTCTTCTTGAGAGTTTTGGCAGATTGTGTCTTTCAAGGCATTGGTCCTTTTTATCTAGGTTATTGAATTCGTGGGCCTAGAGTTGTTCATAGTATTCCTTTATTATCTGTTTAATGCCCATGGGATCTGTATCAATGTCTTCTCTTTTATTTCTGATATAAGTAATGTCTGTCTTCTCTCATTTTTTTTTTCTTAGTTTGGCTAAAGGTTTATCAATTGTATTGATCTTTTCAAAGAACCAGGTTTTTGTTTCATCGAATTTGTTGATTTCCTGTTTTTAATTGTATTGATTTCTGCTCTAAATTACATTACTTTTTTTCTTCTGCTTACTTTGAATTCAATTTGCTTTTTTTTTCTAGCTTCCTAAGGTGGAAGCTTAATTTATTCATTTTAGATCTTTTTTTCTATTAAGAAATATTATCAAATGCTATAAATTTCCTTCTATGCATTGCTTTTGCTGCATCCCATAAATTTTGTTAAGTAGTATTTTCATTTTGTTCAAAGTATTTATATTTTTTATTATTTTATTTTATTTTATTGAGACAGAGTCTCACTCTTGCCCATGCTGAAATACAGTGGTGTGATCTTGGCTCACTATAGCCTCTGCCTCCTGGGGTAAGCAGTCTTTCCACCTCAGCCTGCCAAGTAGCTGAGGCTACAAGCATGCATTACCACACTCAGCTAATTTTTGTATTTCTTTGGAGAGACAGGGATTCACCATATTGCCCAGGCTAGTCTCAAACTCTTGAGCTCAAGCATATTGCCTGCCTTGGCCTCCCAAAGTACTGGGATTACAGGTATGAGCCACCAGGTCTGGCTGTTCAAAGTATTTTTACATTTCTCTTGAGAGTTCTTTGATTTGGTGTTACTTAGAAGTGTGTTGTTTAATCTTTAAGTATTTTTGGATGCTCAAGTTGTTTTTCTGTTACTGATTGTTAGTTAAAATTCATTGTGGTCTATATGGTCAATTGTTGAGCACAGATTGCATTTTTAAAAAATTTATTAAGATGTATTTTATGGCTCAGGATATAGTCTATCTCGGTGAATGTTCCATACTAGCTGGAGCAGAACTTGTATTTTGCTCCTTTTGGATGGAGTAGTCTATAAATGTCAATTACATTCAGTTGACTGATGATGTGTTGAGTTTACGTTGTCTTTATTGAATTTTTGCCTGCTGTCTCTGTCCATTTCTGATAGACAGGTGTTAAAGTTCCAACTGGAAAAATATAATTTATTTGTTTTTCCTTATAGTTATACAGTTTTTGACTCATGTGTTCTTTTTTTTTAAGAAATAGGGTCTGGCTATGTTTCCCAGGCTGGCCTGCTGGGCTTAAGCAATCCTACTATTTAGCCTCCAGAGTAGCTGGGACTACAGATGCATACCAATGAGCCTGGCTTGACTCATGTATTTTAATGTTCTTCTGTTAGGCTCAAATACATTAAGGATTGTCATGTCTTTTTGGATAATTAAACCTTTTATTATTATATAATGCTCCATTTTACCCCTGATAACATTCATTGGTCAAAAGTCTGCTGTCTGAAATTAATATAGCTAATTTATCTTTCTTTTACTCAGTGTTAGAATGGTACATCATTCTCCATCTCTTTCCTTAATCAATATGTGTCTTGTAAAAACACATAATTGGGTCTTATTTTTTTTTACCCACTCTAGCAATCTCTGTATATTACCTAGTGTATTTAGACCACTGACATTTAAAGTGATTATTGATATATTTTGGTTAATAAAAATCATGCCTGTTCCTGTTTGCTATTCATTGCCCCTCTTCTTTGTTCCTACTTTTGTCTTCCATTCTTTTCCTGCCTTTTGTGGTTTTAATTGAGCATTTTATATGATTCAGTTTTCTGTTAGCATATCAATTATACTTCTGTATACATTTTTGTAATGGTTGCCTAAGAGTTTACAACATGCATTTACAACTAATCCAAATCCATTTTCTTTTCTTTTTTCCTTCCTTCATCCAGGCTGGAGTGCAGTGGCATGATCTTGGCTCACGGCAACCTCTGTCTCCTGGGTTGAAGTGATTCTCCTGCCTCAGCCTCCTGAGTACCTGGGATTACAGGTGCCTGCAGCTATGTTCAGCTAATTTTTTGTATTTTTAGTAGAGACAGGGTTTCACCATGTTGGTCAGGCTGGTCTTTAACTACTGACCTCAAGTGATCTGCCCATCTCAGCCTCCCAAAGTGCTGGGATTACAGCTGAGCCACTGTGGCTGGCCAAAGTCCACTTTCAAATAATACTATATTGCTTTATATGTAGAGCAAACACTTTATATTTCTAATTCCTCTCTCCCATTTCTTGTATTATTGCTCTCATTCATTTTCCTTACACATAAGCTATAATAATAAATACATTATTGCTATTATTAATTTGAACAAACTGTTATCAAATAAATTAAGAATGAAAAAAGATTTTACCTTTGTGTATTTCCTTTCAAATATTCTTTTTTACGTAGATGTGAGTTTCTGATCTGTATCATTTTCCTTCTCTCTGAACATCATCTTTTAACATCTCTTGCAAACCAAGTCAAATGGCATAAAAGTTCCTCAGTTTTTGTTTATCTGTGAAAGTCATTCACTCTCCTTCAATTTTGAAGGACAGTTTCACAGGATACAGACACCTAAGGCTGGTGTTTTTTGTTTTGTGTTTCTTTCTCTCTTTCAACATCTTAAATATTTCATGACACTCTATTCTTGCTTCCATGGTTTCTGAGGAGACGTTGGATATAATTCTTACCTTTGCTCCTTTATAGGTAGTTTTTCCTCTGTCTTCTTTCAATATTTTTTTATCTTTGACTTTCTGAAGTTTGAATATGATATGCGTAGAAATAGTTTGTTTGGACATTTACCTTGTTTGATTTTCTCTAAGCTTCCGGAATCTGTGACTTAGTGCTTGATAGTCATTCACAGAAATTATTAGTCATTATGGCTTTAAATATGTCCTCTGTTCCTTTCTGTCTTTCTTTTCCTTTTGGTATTCCTATTTCATGCATGTTACACCTTTTGTAGTGACCCCACAATTCTTGGATATTCTGTTCCATTTTGGTTCAGTATTTTTTTTCTTTGCTTTTCAGTTTCAGAAGTTTCTACTGGCATATTCACAAGCCCAAAGATTATTTCTCAGCTTTGTCCAGCTTATTAATAAGCCCATCAAAGGCATTCTTCATTTGTTACAGTGTTTTTGATATCTGGCAGTTCTTTCTTATTCTTTCTTATAATGTTCATCCTTTTTATAATTCTCATCTGTTCTTACATGTCTTTTTTTTTTCATTAGCAATCTTAACATATTTAACATAATTGTTTTAAATTCACTGTCTGATAATTCCAATATATCCTCCATATATGAGTGGTTCTGATATTTCCTCCATTTCTTTAAACTGGTTTTTTTTTTTTGCCTTTTAATACACCTTGTAAATTTTAGTTGAAAGATGAACATGATGTACTGAGTAAAAGGACCTGTGGTAAGACTTTAGTAATGTGGTGATAAGATGTGTGTGTGTTAGGGGTGGGAAGAATGTTCTACAGTTCTATCACTAGATTTCAGTCTTTTAGTAGGCCTGTGCCTCTGAGCTGTAAATGTCAATAATGCTTTTGCTTTTTTCCACTCCCTTTGTTGATGCGGGATGGTTAGAGGGGGCCAGAGTTGGATATTTCCCTTCAACTATGTGGAAGGCTAGAGGAGTCTGACTAGAGTTGAGAACAGAACTTCTCCATTAAAATCTTACTATCAGTTTTATGAAAAGTAAGCAGTCTTGGAAGTTTAGTTGAAAAATAATATTCCAGAGACTTCCAGTTTCCAGTTCTACATGAAAGGATATTAGAATATTAGAAGTCATCACGCTGACCTAAAAAAATTAAAAAGCTGAAGAAACTGAAAAATCAACAACTCTTCTTAGATCCATCAGATCTAAGTTGGTTAGGCCCTGATAAAAACCTGTATAAGTTAGGCCCTGATAAAAATGTTTTATTTATTTATTTAATTTTTTTAGGGAAGACCTTGTAAGAAGAATGGAATGCCAAGGTATACTTCACAGTGGTTACCATCTCCCTTCCTTGATGCTTTCCCTCTCTCTCCCTGCTGGTTGGCAACAGAAGGTAAAACTTACAAAAGTGTGGGCCTCTTCCATCCCATAATTGGGCCCCTCCTGGAGTTTTTTACTCTTGACTTTTCCATACAGAGCTTCAGCCAAGTTTTAAATTATAATTCAGGTGTTCGTACCCTGCTCCTGGTTCCCAAAGATGTTTTTGTTCCTGTAAGTTATGATTCTCTGAATCTGTCTAATCACTCGTTTTTCTGGGCAGCAGTTTGCCCTGTGACTCACTTCTCTGATGGATTTAATAAGTGCTGTTAATTTCTCAGTTTTGTCAGCTTTTTATTTGTTTTAGGACAGAGTGATGACTTCTAATTTCCTTACATGTAAAACTGAAAACTAGAAGTCTCTGGGATATTATTTTAGAACCTCAAATTTCCAAGATTGCTAACTCCATAAAACTGATAATAAGATTTTAATGAAGAAATTATCCCCAAGATTACTTAAAAATCATAGTTGGACATATAAGAAAACTTTAATTTATTTTAAGATAAAAGCTTCATAAAAACATATTACTATCTTCATTAAAAGTAGGCTCAGAAGAAACAAAAAGGAATAACAGCTTAAGCTCTAAACCTCCTATCCTAGAATATCCATTTATTTGGGTTGAAGCAAGCCATTCCCCAAATAAGGTATGTAAACAGTATGAATAAATGTGATGAGACTGATTTCTGTGTGCATTTGAGAGTTTAGATTTCTTATTTAAATTTAACTTGTATACATTGTGGTATTGGTGAATTCACTATTATTTATAGAAAAACATGTTGGTCTATTTCCTTGTATTATCCAAATTATGTGCAGTTTTAAGAAATTATTGGAGATAAGCAGGGGAGGATCCAAGATGGCCAAATAGGAACAGCTCCGGAGTGCAGTTCCCAGCGAGAACAGCACAGAGGGTGAGTGCTCACTGCATTTCCAAACAAGTTTTCACTACCCACAGACCAGGAGATTCCTGGGCCAAAAAGCGCCATGAGTTTTAAGCATGGCGGTTTCAGCTGGTGTCAGGTTGGTGCACAGAAACTCACACAAGTCCGGACAGCCATTTTGACTGGTGCCTGGAATGCCTGGGAGACAGAGCCACCCATTCAACTGAAAGGGAGGGGGCTGAGAC
>CAUYQU010049386.1:0-50257 GCA_963574635.1 Cheracebus regulus | reverse complement strand
TATTTAACATCCTTAAAGAAAAAAACTTTCAACCCAGAATCACATATCCAGCCAAACTAAGTTTTACAAGCCAAGGAAAAATAAAATTTTTTGCGAACAAGCAAGAACTCAGAGACTTCATTACCACCAGGCCTGTTTTGCACAACTTCTGAAAGCACTATATACAGAAACGAACAACCAGCATCAGTTATCCTAAAAACTTATCAAAAAGTAAAGAATATTACAACAATGAAGAATTTACATCAACTAATGGGCAAATAGCTAGTTAGACTTAAATAACAGTATTAAATTCACATATATCAATATTAAGCCTAAACTTAAACGGATTAAATGCCCCAATCAAAACATACAGTTAGACAAACTGAATAAAAAGTTAAAACCCATCGGTACGCTGTATTCAGACCTTTCTTATAGGCAAGGACACACAAAGACTTAACATAAAAGGATGGAGGTAGATCTACCAATCTAATGGAGATTAAAACAAACAAACAACAACAACAACAAAAAAAAACAGATTTGAACTCAGACCTGGAACAAGCAAATTTAACAAATATTTATAGAACCTACCACTCCATATCCACAAAACATATTTTTTCCAATATTATATCATACCTATTCTAAAAGTGATCACACAGTAGGAAATAAGTCACTTTTTAGTAATTGCATAAGCATTTCACAGATTTAAATGAAATCCTGAGCAATAGAGCAAGATTCTCGTTCTCTCTCCCTCTCTTTATTTCTTTTTTCTCTTTTATTCTACTTCTTTCTTTCTCTTAAAAAAAAAAAAACTTCCCCTCTCTCTTTCTTTTATTCTAAAAAGAAAAAGAAAGAAATATTCCTTCCTCTTCAATTTAACATAACAGCTTTAGAAGAACTGGTATTAATTCCTTGGAAGTTTGGTAGAATTCAGCAGTGAATTTGTCAGATCCTAGGTTTCTCTTTGATGGGAGACATATTTTTTTTTATTATGGATTCAACCTTATTACACATTATTTGTCTGTTCAGGTTTTCTGTTTCTTCATAATTCAGTTTTGATTCATTTTTTCTAGATTTCCAATTTGTTGATTTATTGTTGGTCATAAGAGTCTCTTATGATCTTTGTATTTCTGTTGACAAATTATTTGTAATATGTCTTTTTTCTTCTCTGATTTTATTTATTTGAATCTTCTCTTTTTTTTTCTTAGTGTAGCTACAGGGTTTTTTTTTGTTTTTTTGTTTGTTTACTTTTTTAAAAAAATGTTTTTCTTTGATGGTTTTTTTAATATTGTTTTTAAATCTCCATTTTCTTTGTTTCTGCTGTCATCTTTGTTATTTCTTTTCTTTTACTAATTTTGCATTTGTCTTTTTAGAATTTCTCTGGTTCCTTGAAGTACACCAGTTGGTTTTTAATTTGATATCTTTTTACTTTTTTGATGTACAAGTTATTGCTCTAGAGTTTCCTCTTTGATGTGCTTCTGCTCTATTTCATAGGATTTCATTTTCATTATCTCAGGAAATTTTCAGAAATTTTTCTTCATGGGTATACAAGAGCATGCTGTTTAATTTCCATGTATTTGTAAAGCTTCCATCATTCATTCTGTTGTTGATTTCTAGTTTTATAGATTTCTAGTATTATTCCACTGGGTTTAGAAAAAGTAGTTGACTTGATTTTCATTTTTGAAAATATTCTAAGCCTTGTTTTGTGATTTAGCATATAGTCTATTCTAAAAATTGTTCCATGTGCACTTGAAAAAAATGCATACTTTATAGTTGTTGAATAGAATGTTTTGTAAATGTCTATTAGGTTCATTTGATCTAGAGTGCAGTTGAACTCTGATTTTTTTTGTTGATTTTTCTCATTGGATCATCCATCCATTGCTAAAAAGGGGAGTGGTAAGGTTTTCCACCATTATTGTCTTGCTGTCAATCTCTTTCTTTATGTTAATATTTGCTTTATATATTTAGATGCTTCAGTGTTGAGTGCAAATGTTATGTGTTACAAATGTTATGACAGCTTTGTCATTACATAATAACCTTCTTTGTATTTATTTTTACAGTACTTGACTTAAAGGTTATTTAAGTATAGCTATTCCTGCTTTTTATGGGGTGCACATTTGTGGAAATATGTTTTTTCTTTTCTTCACTTTCAGCTCACTTGTATCTTTATAAATGAAGTAAGTTTCTTGTAGGCATCATATAGTTGGGTGTGTGTGGGAGGGGGGATTTGTGAGTGTCTGTTGTCTGTGTTAAATCCATTAAACCACCCTATGTATTTTAATCAGTGGGTTCATTTATATTCAAGGTTATTATTTCTAGGTAAAGATTTTACTGTCATTTTGTCACTTTTTAAAGCTGTTTTGGAGATTCCTTCATTTTTCTGTCTTTTTTGTGATTAAGTGATTTTCTCTAGTATGCTTTGATTCAGTACTATTTATTTTTAATGTATTTATTATAAGTTTTAATATTTTAAACCATTATTTTTCAAAATTTTGAATTTTAGTATGTCAGTTTACAACTTTTTACATTGCCTTTCTCTTGAACTATTGTTATTAGCATAATTGTTTTTTCTTATATCTAAAGATATAAGTGATACTATATACAGATATAAATGACACCTATGGTTCCAGCTACTTGGGAGGTTGAGGTGGGTAGTTCATTTGAGCAAGATTCCAGTAAGCTGAGATTATGCCACTGTACTCCAACCTGGGTGACAGAGTGAGACCCTGTCTCAAAAATAAATAAATAAGTAATAAATAAATAAATAGATGTAAGTAATTTATATGCAATTACACTTTCCTTTTTTTGTTTGTTTTTCCTTTTTTTGTTTGTTTTCTTTCTTTTTTTTGTTTTTCTTTTTCTTACACTTTTGACAGAGCAAGACTCTGTCACCTATGCTGAAGTGCAGTGGCATGATCTCAGTTCTCTGCAACATCGCCCTCCTGGGTTCAAGTGATTTTCCTGCCTCAGCCTTGAAGTAGCTGGGACTACAGGTGCACACCACCACTCCTGGCTAATTTTTATATTTTTAGTGGAGATGGGATTTCACCATGTTGGCCAGGCTGATCCCAAACTCCTTAACTCAGGTGACCCACCCACCTGGGCCTCCCAAAGTGCTGGGATTACAGGAGTAGTCACCACACCTGGCCCAGTTCCAGTTTTTGAGTGTTTTGAATTTGTCTATTTACTATTACCAATGAGTTTTATACCTTAAGATGTTTTATTTTAGCATGTTAGCATTCTTTTCTTTCATATTAAAAGCTTCCTTTAGCATTTTAGTAGTTCTGGTGTTGATGAATTTCCTCAACTTTTGCTTATCTGCAGAAGCCTTTATCTTTTCTTTATGTTTGAAGAATACCTTTGCTTGGTAAAATATCTTAGTTGGCTGGTTTTTTTCTCCTTCAGTACTTTGAATATATTATATCATTTTCTCCTTTCTTGCAGGGTTTCTGCTCAGAAATGTGCTGAAAGCTGTATTAGGACCCTGGTTAATGGGATATGTCTTTTTTCTCTTCTTGTTTTCAGTATTCTTTCTTTGTCTTTGATTTTTGATAATTTGATCATAATTTGATGGGTGTTGGGGAATTCCTTTTGGGTTAATTTGATTGGTAACTTCTGTGTTACTTGTGAGTGTTGTTTTCTATACCTAGATTTAGGAAATTTTTAGCTATAATTTCCTTAAATATGTGTTCTAGATTTATTCTCCTTTTTCTCCTTCATCAACTCCTATTATGTGAAGGTTAGTTTACTTAATAGTGTTCAACAATTCCTGTAGGTCTTCTTCATCACTTTTTTTTCTTTATTCCTTTTGCTCCTCTGATTGAGTAATTTCATGTGTCTGTCTTCAAGTTCACTGTTTCCTCTGATTATGTCTACTATAAAAGCTTTCTATTGAGTTTTCAGTTGAGTTATTGTATTCTTTATTTCTAGGATTACTGCTTGGGTTTTAAAAAATGTTTCTTTTTTGTGAAATATCTCATTGTTTTTATGAATTGTTTTCCAAATTTTAGTTAATTTTCTGTTTATATTTTATTGTGATTCCCTGACATTTTTAAAAGAGATTATTCTGAATTTGGAATTCAGCCATTTTATAGATTAATTCTTCTGTGGCCATTATAGAACTTTGTTGATTTCTTCTGGGGTGTCTTATTTTCCTGATGTTTCATAATTCTTGTATATTTATATTGATGCCTCAGTTTTTCTGGTTTTTGCAGGTGTTTTTCTGTGGTCTTAGACTATTACAACTTAATGTCAGAATTTAATTGCTGGTCAACTTTTGACTCCTGACTGGGGAATACTTAGTGCATATCAGAATTTAAATGCTGCACTGGAATGAAATCACTGCTTTGCTATTGTTTATTATTTGGAAAGGACTTATTCCAAGCATCAGAACTTACTCAACGTTTCAGCTGATTCTGGGTCAGGAAAAGGTGCCACACAAACACAAAAATGGACTTAGGCATTTTCAGGGCTCATAACCTCTGCAGTGCTATGAGACTTGACAGTCTCCTCAGCATGGCATTCCTGCTGAGCAGAATGCAAAGTAGCTACCAAGATCCACAGGACAGTTGCTGCAATCAGCTCTCCTGATTTTATCTTTAAATCACCCAGGTCATTCAGCCCTCTTGGAATTCTCAGTGTTTTCCATGGGATAAGGCCCATGTAGACTTCCCATGAAGACTCCTCAACTGATGGGATAATTGAATGTTTATTTTCAACTCCCAGTTCCTTCCAACTCAGACATCCCAAATGAAGAGAAATTTTCTGTGAGCTGTGTTATGTGGCTTGGGGTAGTGGGTAGCACATTCTAAAATCATCATTTATTTTATCAGTCACGGTTTCTCTCATTTCTGCAGCCTCCATCGGTTTTTCTGCCTCTCTCTCAAGTGCTAGTAAGTTCACGGTAGTTTTATTGTCTTTGAATAGTTACTACTTATGACTTTGTGGGGGAAGCAATGTTAAGTGTCTTCTTTATCTTGCTGGACAGAGATTTTGTAAATTGTGAATATAATGTACAGTTATCTGTTAGAGAACTTGAAATAATATATACTTCTTAGTTGACTAATTTTACTAATTTTGGCCGTACTATAACAAACTGTATTTAAGTTTAAAGTCATTGTATTATGACTGAACTGAATAATTCAGGGTTTTTTTTAATGGTTTCTATTTATTTATTCAAAGTATCATTTTATTCACATATTGTTTTCTTGATTTTGTTTCGTTGGCTACCTGAGTTCACATATAGCTCATTGAACTTCTTTAAGACTTAGTTTTTATCCTTTGCTAAGCTGTTTAAGGATCCTCATTTGTTTAAAATTAGTTATGAAACTTTGTTAGTTTCATTTGGTAATGTTATATTTGCCTGATTCTTTGTGTAGCTTTGCATTGGTGTCTATGCATTTGAAAATGAAAATACTTCTTCGGTCTTTGTGAACTGGTTTAGCAGATAAAAACATTCTCCTGTTTTGTCAGCAGACTGACATCAGATGGGCATTTTACAAAATTTAGACTCTATCTGAAACATAAATCAGATGTGCATTTTACAAAATTTCTAAGAGTTACAAGGCATATAAAATGAAAATTTATCTATATAATATAGCCAATTTCTACTTAAAGAAACAAATCATATATTAAGAGACTTTAATAATCAGAAAAAAACTTATTTTTTGTTTAAGCTTTGGGTTTAAGAAGCAAAATAAAAATAAAGCAAATTTTGAAGAACAAAATATATAATTTATACATGATTCTAATCATTTAAAAGATGAATCATTAAAATATCAAAGAACTAGATATTTCAAAATAAAGTAGCATAAAATTCTGTCAAATAATAAGGTAATTATATCTTAGAAGTATATGTGGTTTAAGATAGCTCACTGAAATGACTTAATGTATCATATAATATGTATAACTATATCATATGTATTAACTAAAAGATAATGACAACTATATGCTGACAAAACATATTTTTCCAAAATACATACCTTAAGATTAAATACAAACCATATCAAAAGGTAGAAAGAAATGTCTCAAACCACAAAAAAGAAAATGCACATGAAACAATTTAGCACGTCAGGTTATATAGTCTATGAAGAGTAATGGCTTGTTTTATTCTTCCCTGTTTCCTTCCATTTCTTTCTCTTTACCTTCCTTTCTCTATCCTTTTTAAAAATTCTCTTGTATCTCTGTAAATTTCCTATTCCCTTCCACTGACTTCCAAAGAAAATGAAAGTTATAAAAGGTCTACTCAAAGGCTATGAAATTAAAAAGGATTTAGAGAATTTTAAAATTCAAATTAAAATATTATTATAATTTCAAACAGCTTGAATAAAAGGAAAAAAATTAAACGGAAAAACCATGAACTTCCCTTAGTGAGAGGTGGGACAGGAATGTCAGAATACAGGAAGGAAATGCAAATATAGTAATGTCTGTCTTTAGTTCCTTTATACCATCAAGAAAATTTGACCTGACCATGTTGCAAGAGAATTAATCATTTCCACATTATGCTCTTTCTTTTAACAGACTGTGAATCATAGAAATCTATTTTGACTTAACTCTCACTAAATACAAAATGGTACAACTGATTATATTTATTGTCTGCCTATGGTGGTTTCCCATACAGGCTTTCCTTTTATTAGGAGCAAACAGCTACAGAGGAAGAAAAGTAGTTCAGAAAGTAGAAGAGTAGAAAGAATTCTGAGGGAAAAAAAAATAAAAGAAGAAATTTTTGCAAATAAATTGATCCCATAGTGTAAGAGCAATCTTAGAAAAGAGGATTTGGTCTGAAACCATTTCTTGTTCTACCATAATTATTTATATATTCCAGATGAGATAAGACATTATTGAACTTCTATACACAAACCACCAGTGCTGATTTTTCTAGGCATTTTAAAGAAAAACACATTTAGATGGTTTCTGTGATCTTGTCATCTATTTCAGTCAGCGTTAATATTAAAGTCCTCATTTTCAATGTTCTTCTCAAAATACCTTTGATTTTATATTTTTGTTAGGCATGAATGAAAGGAAAAGGACATTCTGTTTATTGGAAATGGATTACAAATAAAAATGGTTTTCACAACCCTAAGGCCATATGTAGAGAAGAGAACTGAATTTGCAGTTTTGGCTGAACTAATTGGTCCCTATACTCAGTAGGAAATGTGGGCTACAAATGTCATGAGGAAAATAAGGCATATCTAAGTTCTAATCCTATCTGTAGCACTTACAACTTTGAAGAAGATAGTAATCTCTTTCAACCTCTGTTTTTTAAATGATACAAGGAAAATAATAATATTTTCAGTTGCCTAAAGTTGTTATAAATATTTGTTGTTTTATAGAATGCTTATGATATAAAATTCATTAAATATATTTTTATTTTTAATGATGATATGATTAATGATTTTAACAAACAATTCTAATTATTAAAATGCAAAAAATACAGAAAAGAACAATCTTCTTATTGTTCAGAATAAATTATTTCTTAAAATCTTGCTGTATTTCCTTTGGATTTTATCATTATATATTTACTAAAATTAATATCTGATTATTATGCAAAGTTCAAACAAGAGAGAAAAAATATATAATAATAAAATAAAAACAATTTATATCACAACAGAAAAATTATTTGCTTTAGACTAACCTTATTACAAATAGAGATAGAGATGAAAGATTACACGATTAGAAAGAAGGTAGTAAAGTTTAAAATCCAGGTCAGCTAATACCTGAGCCTGGAGTTCCTCTTTAAAGAATATTTATTCTCAAATTATGATTTCTGAGGAAATTTGATTCTATGTTTCTGAGTTGTGATTTTTATATGTACATCACACTATAATATAGCTATCAGTATCACTGATGTCAGTTGTTGCCTTTGGTTTTATAGCCCATTATTTTCAATTACTTGTTTAGTTTTTTTGTGTGTCTTAATAATTTTTACATCTTTAAATTACTGTTTTCTTCTTATGGGCAGCAAGTCTTTTACTCTAAAAATTTAAAAACTTTCTGAATCAGTTCATTATAATCACTCACTATAAATATTAATCACCAGGCCAAGAATATGTCTGAATTTATACTGTATTTAGTGCTAGGCATATATATATATATACACAATTTTTGTTTTTTTGAGATGGAGTCTCACTCTGTTGCCCAGGCTGGAGTGCACTGGCTTGATCTTGGCTCACTGCAAACCCCGCCTCTCAGGTTCAAGTGATTCTCCTGACTCAGCCTCTAGAATACCTGGGATTATAGGCCCCAACCACCACGCCCAGATAATTTTTGTATTTTAGCAGAGATGAGGTTTCACCATGTTGGCCAGGCTGGTCTTGAACTTCTGATCTCAAGTAATTCACCTGCCTCATTCTCCCAAAGTGCTGGGATTACAGGCGTAAGCCACCAAGCCCAACCCCATGATATCTGTTCAACATTATATATGAAAGAGAAAAGGCACCTTTACCAACATCATATAATAAATATTCTTGCTTTGTTTTGGTTTTCTGAAACCTGTGAAAATATCTTAAAAGTTTCCAGAGGCTTTAGAATCTGTTTCATCTTTTTTGGCAGAAGTGTCACAATATCATAACCTACTATGAAACTGACCATGGATTTTCAGCAGATGCCATATGCTGAGCAGAAACAAGAGAGGATATTGTTTTGATTAGGCTGTTTTATAAACTCATCACAGCTGAACTAATCTGATGAAAAGTCATGGTTCAAACTATGTATCATGCAGTAGTTGTTGGATAATACGTATATATATCCTTGATTATCCTGTGTCATTAATCATACCATAAGATTTAGAAATGTAAGAAACCTAAAGCAAACCAATTAATTTATCTCACTGTACATTTAAGCCAACAAGGGCCCAAAGAAACACATCCCATGAGAGTAAGGGACACAGCTAGTTAGTGGCAGAACTGGGCTGAAAACCAGAAGGATATCTTGACATCTAACCAAGCCTTCTTTCTTTTCTCACTGTTGTTTTACTGACTGCATTTCTCATTTTCTTTTCTTTTCTAAGACACAGACAGAACTCCTCTTAACTAACATTGATGGATGGACCACTGTGGACTGTGGTAGGTGCTATTTTCTCGTGTAGTTCTATTTCATAAGATTTATCTATTTTTTTCATTTTATTAACTTTAAACCAATCTCTCACGGGTTTTTAATATTTCTTATCAAAATTATTGAAAATATGGAAATTATTTTTGCTAAAAAGTCAACAATTTACTTCAACCGAATACAAGGATACCTCTATATTGAGTTTTGCTAAAGTTCTAATTTTTTTTATGCGGTCATCCTTAAGTAAATATTATCTAATATATACATGATATCATCCAAAGTACTGGAAACATTTGCTAAAATGATTACATAAAATATTTAGTCTTTATTTTAAGGATTTATATCTGATACAGGGCAAAGTCTGCATTGGAAAGTTTCCTCATATTAAAATAGGAGTCTTCTTTTATTATTCAAAGTAAGATGAATAGAGATTCAGAGAATTTTTCCAAACACAGTAGAGGAAATATCTGACAAATTTTAAACTTTATTAATTGACAAAGACAATTTGGCAAAAGTTTGTAATTAAACTTTTTGACCAAAAAATAAATATAATTACTATTGTCAGCAACAGCAGCAGTATCATCAAAAATGAATATTTAACATATCTTTTCTGGACTCAATTATGTTTTATTCTTAGAAATACCTCCTTAGGCAAACTCTGATTGATAACGATTTTGGCAAATCTCAGCTTTATTTTGATGACATCATTGAATACACCATTGGGAAGAGAGGTGCACAGTTGACACTTGTGTGCCATTACAAATTGGCTCCAACAAAAGACTGTATAAATAGATATTATCAGATAACATTATGTTAGTATAGAATTCTTGTCATATTTCATATAGGAGTTATTTGAACAGACTTTTAATGTCCTTTCAATACAATGAAGAAAGACTCATGTTCTAAAAAGGAAAAAGATAATGCAGCTACCCAAGGGATTTTCCTTGCCCTCTGCCTAGACAGAGCTGATTTATGAAGACAGGAGAATTGTAATGAAGAGTTTAATTCTTACAGAGCTGGCTGTACAGGAGCCAGGGTTTCATTATTACTCAAATCAGTCTCCCTGCAAACTTGGGTATGGAG
The DNA here is from genome assembly GCA_963574635.1 of Cheracebus regulus. Classification (NCBI taxonomy): domain Eukaryota; kingdom Metazoa; phylum Chordata; class Mammalia; order Primates; family Pitheciidae; genus Cheracebus; species Cheracebus regulus. The sequence continues at coordinate 40,150 of CAUYQU010049386.1, read as the reverse complement.
GTTTTTAAGGACAATCTGGTGGCTAGGCGGTTGGAAAGTGGGGAGTGCTGACTGGTGCTGTTGGAGATAAAATCATTGGGAATCCAGCTGTCCTCTTGCACTGAGTCAGTTCCTGGGTGGGGTCCACAGGACCAAATAAGCCATCAAGTACAGTATCTGCAAAATATCTCAAGGACTGATCTGAGGTTTTACAAAAGTAATGTTATCCCCAGAAGCAATTTGAAGAGATTCAAAATCTTGTATCTTCCAGATGCGTGACACCTAAACCATAATTTCTAATCTTGTAGCTAATTTGTTAGTCCTGTAAAGGCAATCTAGCCTCCAATCAGGAAGGGGGTTTGTTTTGAGAAGGAACTGTTATCATTTTTGTTCCAAAGTTAAACTATAAACTGAGTTCCTCCCCAAAATAGTTCTGCCTAAGCCCAGGTATAAATAAGGACAGCTTAGAGGTTAGAAGCAAGATGGAGTCAGGTAGATCTCTTTCATTGTCATTATTTTTTCAGTTATAATTTTTGTAAAGGTGGTTTCAGTAAGATCTTCTGTATTGTATCTCTTGAGTTGAGGGACTTTGAATATAAAGATGAAAGTAAAGGTCCTTTATTTTTAATACACATTTAATTTCTTTTGTGTAAGCTGCAATATGGACTCTGAATCAATCTATCATTCTGATGTGCTTTTAAAGGCAGCGTTGGGGAGGGCGTGGTGGCTCAGGCCTGTAATCCCAGCACTTTGGGAGGCTGAGGTGGGCGGATCACGAGGTCAAGAGTTAGAGACCAGCTTGACAAACCTGGCGAAACCCCATCTCTACTAAAAATACAAAAAAAAATTAGCCAGGCATGGTGACATGTGCCTGTAATTTCAGCTACACAGGAGGCTGAGGTAGGAGAATTGCTTGAACCTGGGAAGCGGAGGTTGCAGTGAGTTGAGATGGCACCATTGCACTCTAGCCTGGGTGATATTTCCACAGGTTTCAGAAAACCAAAACAAAGCAATCTGCCACATATGGAAGATTTTGCAATTACAGTTACTTTGTTTTCTATTCCGTAGAATGCTATCAGGTTTTGGTAGACATATTTAGAACAACAGTTATTAAGGTATGATTTTTGACTCCAAATTTCACTGTAACCTTCTCAGCTAGTCCAATAAAATTTTTTTTCTTAATAATGCTAAGAAAGTATTTGCCTTTCTCATCGTAAGTGCAATTGAATTCATGATACGAAAGCAGTGATACATAAAATCATGGATGTGTTAACAGGAATTGAGGCAGTGATATCAAAATGTACAAACTGTCATAGTTTTCCTTGCTACACAGGTAGAAAAAAAAATAACTGTTTCACCTAAGAACGTCCTAGAAAATTTTTAATTTTGTTAAATTTTTTATTTTTAAAATATGTCTTTATATTCTATGTGATAAAAATGAGAAATATTTATAAAGTGCATTTCTGCTGCCCATACAAGTATAAAGATTGTATCAAGAAAAATAATTGTGCAGTTGTTTGACTTCTGAGCTGATGTAGCTACCTATTGTTATTAAACATCATCTTCACTTAAAAAAATGACTGTCAAAGTACTGTTACTCAGAATTTTGTGTGGGGAGTTAAGGAATGCAACTGTTAACTTAAAGGAAAACAACTATTTATGTGTTGCAAATAATGAAATTTTAATTTGAAGAGAAACAGAATTTTGCAAAGCTTTTATCCGCCATTATGAGCCTGACAGTTTCTTAGTAGAGGAAAATGTTTGTGATGAGCTCAATTGTGATATTAACATGTGATTATTAAAATTTAGCCTAGTTAAATGTATCAACTTTTGTGAAATTTACACAACTTAGCGAACTGATAATTTTTCAAATGATCAGTGACGTTACAAAAAATTCACTTTTTATCTAATATGTATTAGTGAAATTAAACGATTATGAGAAGTTTATTGATAAGAATTTCCACTGCAAATTGCAACTAATCTTTAAGAAACTACTATTTGTAAAGCTGGGTGTAATTAGACTAACTGCAACCATCATAAGGCTATCAAAATACTTCTCCCTTTTTCAATTACATATCTGTGTGAGTCCAAATTTTCTTCACATACTCAAACAAAACAAAATATTACAACATATTGAATGTAGAATCAGTTGTGAGTTCACATATATATTAAGAGAATGAGAGATTACATACACTGGGCACGAAGAAAGTATAAGACCAACAAATACTTTATTGATTTAAGATTCTGGACTTTTTTTTGGCCATTAGGTAGACTATATGAAGAATTATTAATCATGTATCTTCCTCTAGAGCTACTGTTATATATCTTAAGGCTTCAGTTTTTCTTCATGTATAATGGAATATGTTGAAGGCTCATAATGTACTAATAGTCAATGTAAGGATTTGTAAATTATATTCTACAACTCATTGGAAAATATAATAAATACATTAATAAAATATTTTGGGTACATCGTCAGAAAACAATTTGATATATTGCACATGTTTGTTGGTTTTTGCTAATTATAAATCTGTACAGTATTGTAACAGAGGCGGGGTGCAGGGGCTCAGCTCCCTCCCTGTGCTTGCCAAAGTTGTAACCAGGGGATGAGAGCAGAGCTGTGGGGCATCCCAAAGAGCTTCCTGTTCTCCAATCCGATGTTTTCTCTAATGTGCCCAGGTCCTTGACCTCTCTTACCCTAGGAGTGGGGAAGGGCTACCGCAGATGCCCCTTGTGTACTCAGTTTTCCTTAACACAGTCCCTCAGTACTTTGGAGTCTTTTACAACAAGAATACTTATCAGGACTGAAGCAATAGCTTTGATTGTTGAATCTCTGGAACAATACTTAAAATACATGAGGGTTAGATATTTTGATAACTCAAGTTGCTTAAAATAATAAAACAGCTTTTGTGTGGCACTTAACTAGAATTACGGGGAATATTAACATCATTTATTGTGGAAATTTACTAGATCAGCCTTCTTACTCAAAGTTATGTTAATCAACAGTGAGAGTTAATCCAACAAATATTTATTACATATGTTACAATTAGGGGACTGTATGCTGAGAATTACTGTGAAGTTAACATTAAAAAAAAACGAGTATCTATAATGCAAACATAAAGGAATATCTGGGTATAGTTTTTTTTATTAAGTTTGAGGCACAAATGATCTAGAAACATTTCAAATTACTGATTTTATTCCTTTACAGACTTAACCTAAGAATTTGTGGGAAAGCATCAGTGCCATTAGCAAGCTGCAATTTGTTTACTTTTTAAGACTCATTTGTCTGTGCTTATGAAAATATATTATTCAAATGGAAAACAAAACTCCAAATGTAATTGAGAAAGTAAAAACCACTTGAATTTGTCTGTCTCTTATATTCTGTCAACAAATTCCTTGAATAATATAATCTTTACTTCTTTCAAAAAAGTCAGAGGGTACAATAATAGTTGTATAAGTAAATTTATCCAAAATAATTTTCATTCAATAAATAGTAGAATACAGTTTAAGTTCATGAACTATTATGTCAATATCTACTTATAATTAAGTTAACACTATTGCTAAATCAGTTTTTCTATGAGAAAAATTGACTTAAAATTAATTTTAAACAGTATTTTATGCAGACATACAATAAATATTTATCATTGACTTTCGTGGGCTAAACACTGTTAGGTGTAGGAAGGAGCAGAGAGATGAATAGGAAATTACTTTCCACACAGAGTTAAATATCTCTGTGCTCTCTAATTTTTCCAATAGAGTAACATTATCTTAGATTGATGCAGTTCCTCCAAAAGTTAGTTCTTCAAACACACTTTAAAAATCAGTACTTTTATTTATAGATTCTTAGCAAAGCATTTGCTTCTGAATAATGAAAGACAAATTCGAACACTGGATATTTTTAGGTCAATAACTATGCAGATTTTAATCTACTTTCAGCATTTCTAAAATAACAGAAGCTATTCCTAGAAAATCCATTATATTTTTCTGTTCATTGAATTTGTTGAATAATGATAAAGGATTAAATCCACTTCAATTTTAACTCACCCTCTCTTTCTTTCGGCCAGAGACAAGAAATGAGAAATAAATATTGAAGTACCTAAAATAATGCTCTTCTGTTTCAGTATTCACCACTTCTTTTTTTACTTTTTAATTTTACTACATTTTATTTTAGAGACAGGATCTTGCTTTGTTGCCCAGGCTGGAATAAAGTGGCATGATCATAGTTCACTGCAGCCTCATATTCCTGGGCTCAAGGGATCCTCCTACCTCAGTGTCCCCATTAGCTGGAATTACAGATGTGTGCCACCATATCTGGCTAATTTTTTAAATTTTTATTGTTGTTGTTGAAACAGTGTCTTGCTTTGGTGCCCACTCTGGTTTTGAACTCCTGACCTCAAGTGATCCTCTGACTTTCACCCCACAAAGTGCTAGAATTACAGGTGTGAGCCACCATGCCTGGTCCAACACAACTCTTTTAAATTTACCATTTTTCCCAATCTTCTGTTTTTTAAAAACCATCATCTCATTTACCTTGGGTTTTGTATTTATTAGGCAAATAAAAAATTACTAATTATAGGCTAAGCTAAAACAAAGCAAAATAAAAGTCCATGAATCTTTAAAATAATTTAAAATGATTGAAGGACCAAACACATTCCTAACATAAATAACTTGAGGAAATTTAGTCCTAGTCCTCCTATATTTATTTTCTGTTTAAAAAAAATCATTAAAATTTCATACACATAGGGGTGATAAGGCATGTTTCACAGATCCATACTCATTCATTCATTCAGTAATTATTAAACATTTAAACATCTACAAAGTGGTCAAGAGGGTATAAATTATTAAAAATGAAACAATATGAACAACAAGCTGCTGTTGCTTGCAGCTTCATAGGGAAAACTAGACATGCATTTATCCAAATGTAATGCAAGCATAAATAAAGACAAGATCAGGGATATAAGAGATGAAATTCCAGATCTTAAGAAGTTTATTAGCTAATGGTGAAAGAGATTTAAATAATGTACATTATTAATATAATGTAATAAAGTATTGCAAATAGATCAATGCCTAATTTTCTTATAGTCTTTAAGTTTTTAGGAAAGCTTCCATAATGTCAGAAATGAGGTTTTTAAAAATATAACAAGCAAATAGTTTTACATTCAACATAGTACAATGAATGAAAGAAAGGATTAAATGCTGCCAGGCATGGTGGCTCAGGCCTGTAATCCCAACATTTTGGAAGGCCAAGGTGGGTGGATCGCTTGAGGTCAGGAGTTCAAGACCAACCTGGCCAACATGGTGAAACCCTATCTCTACTAAAAAACACAAAAATTAGCAGGGCGCCATAGTGCATGCCTGTAGTCACAGCTACTCAGGAGGCTGGGCACAAGAATTGCTTGAACCCGGAGGTGAAGGTTGCAGTGAGCCAAGATTATGTCAGTGTACTCTAGCTTGAGTGACAGAGCAAAACTTCCTCTCAAAACAAAACAAAGACAGAGAGAGAGAGAGAGAGAGAAAGAAAAAAAGAAAGAAAGAAAATGATGCAGAAAATACTCAGTTTTTGAAAGAATGACACCAGAGAAGTCAGACTGCATGTGTGTGAATCTGTATTACGTCACTTACTATTACATGTGACCCTGAGCAATTAGCCCTGTTCTGGATAGGGTAGGAAAAACAATAGTATTGATATCAAAGACTTATTTTAGAGATTAAACAAGCAGATTGAGATAAAGTGCTTAAAATTGTGCCCTGTACTCAGCAATTACTCAATGAATACTAGCTATCCTTATAAGAGCTTATATGGAATATTACTTTCAATTGGAGGAGTGAGTTTATTAAAGAATGCACAGATACCTATCACCCAGATTTTTGTTTCTGATATAATTATCCAATAAAATGAACTAAGGCTCCTTGTAGAAATGGCACATACTAGGACTTTGCAAGAATAAACAAAACAAATATAAACAATAAAACAAATAAAATAGAAAATAACACTGCAATTAATGAAAGTGAGGATATGTCAAAGAGACATAGGAGCCACTGAAAGAGTTCTCAATTGTCAAAACCGAGACAATTTGAGCAATACAATAAAGTACTCTTGGATTATAACCCAAAGAATAAAATAAATATCAGGGAGTCCATACAGATTTAAATAAATGAATAGACTAATAAATGAGAGCTGTTATGCAATCAGAAGAAAAAAATGAGTGACTCTGAAGTGTTGAAAACTGACAAGCACTACCCCAGGTCAACATCAACAGTAATGTCATTTTGATAATATATACTTCTTATATAATTTGATGAGAATGGCACTTTAGCTCTGTGTGGCCCTCTTTAAAAGAAGTTCGATCAACAGAAAAGCATTAGACAAATCTCAATAGAGAAACTTTATTAAATATCAAACAAGTCAACTAAGATAAAATGTGAAACCTCCACCAAACAACTTTCCACAAAATACCTGTTAGCTGACTCCAATCACATCTCCATTACTCTGCTTGTTAGATGTGAATCCAGCCCAAACATGTAGCATTTATTGATCAACATAAAAAAAATCTCTGGATTTTGGAGATGGTCCTTTAAAGGTATTTCTATGCCTTGGAGCCATTTGCGAGTCAGTGAGAATGAGTTATGTTTACGGGTAACAAAATGAGTGAGAATAGTAGTGCATATAAAAAACAAAAGAAATGTTGGATAAAGAAAACTGAAAATGGAAACCCAGAAAAATATAAGTAATAAATCAGGGCAAGTAGATAAACATATGCACAAGTACAATAAGGGATAACCTGTTATGATACTGTATTTTTAGTTACAATTGTCTTAATTGTGTATCTGTGTGTGCATGTGTGCAGGGTGCAGGCTGTTGTTGCTATTTCACATAGAACAACGACAAAAGACATGCCTCTAATGTTTTCAATCACTTGAGGACCAATTTTAAAGACTGCAGTGGGATGCTTTTGTAAGTGATCTGTGTTACGTATTTTTTAGTACCCATTATAAACCAAATGCTATTGAAGACTTAAAGGTGGAAGTTCTTGAATTCGTATATTTTCTTGGTCTTCAGAAGTACCAGAATTTTATAAGAACATAAAAGTAAACATTGCTTTGCACCTCTTGAATCCTACACTTGAATACAGGGAAGTTCAGTTAATGGTATCTCAGTATGCTGCATGCTTTGTGCAAATTGTATGGCATAACTTAAGTCATGTGTGAGTTTGAAACATACTGATACAAGAGAGCTTTTGAAAGTTTGTTAACAGTCTGCTTAAAATCATTTCCAAGACAGAAACATTTCTTGAAAAATATTCTCAGTAAGTAGAAATAAAGGGACCCTCATCCAAAAGCCGGAAGCTGTGTAAAATGCTCTGTCCTCTATCCCTCTCTAGTAACTCACGAAGCACCCTAGTTTAGAAAAGTCTAAGTAAAGCCCTGCAATAAAGACATTAGTTTTCCTTTTTAATTTTTACTGTAGTCTTTTCATGAATTTACTTGATATGTTTTATAATTTATTTTGTAAATAATAATATCCAGAGGAACTATATTCCACCATATACACTTTGGAAAACATTACTTTTATTATGCAATAGAAAAACAAAAAGAAATGAGCTAAAGCCAGTGTTCTACGGCCAGCAATGCCTTTGCTAAATCATGCAAACTTCAGCAAATCCTTTAAGGCTACTGTGTTGTTTCCTCACATACAGTACTTTAGATAGAAGATTTATTTCAAAATACCTTTTTTTTGGAGTTGCATTGTGCAATGTAGCCTCATAATGGAGAAAACTCCCATTTACTCTTCATGTTGTTGGCCACATGTTTTTGGATCTTATGCATAATACTCTTAATTAATTTATTTATTTTAGTAGGGGAACCACCATGGACTGCCAACTTATATTTTAGGAATATGGAATTCATAACACTATCCAAAACTTATTATATCATTTTCAGTTTATTAATGAAAATATATCAACATCAAATTTCAAGAAAAGATAAACAAGAATAAGGAGCATCAATTATATTAAATAAATATATTCACTGCAATTATATTCTTATGTTGCAAACAACTGACTTCAAAAAGATGAATGCTAGGCCAAGGGAAGGAACTTTGAGAAGAAGTATTACTTCTCCAAATATAGGTATTTCTAAATTCTCATAAATTCCTGACTATAATATTCCATATTTGAAATATTTCTAGTATTCATTAACAGTACTTTATGTTTCTATTTACAAGTGAGAGAAGGAACATAGTAATTTCAACCTTAGAGTTTAATTTAATTCAATTTAGCCAAGGATTAAGAGGCTGTGCACATTAAATCCTTCATGTCTTTTGGACCTTATTAGAATTATGTTTCAGATACAACAAACAAACACTTGAGATATTATAGCATTAATTATAGTATTTTTTTTTCCCTTCTCTCTCGTGCACTCTCGATCGCTGACTTTTAGTTAGGTGCATGGACCATGGCTGCCAACTTTACTGATAGCCTTGGCCTCATGACTAAGTTTAAAAAAATAATATTTGAGTGAAGCTGTGTAAAATGCTCTGTCCTCTATCCCTCTCTAGTAACTCACGAAGCACCCTAGTTTAGAAAAGTCTAAGTAAAGCCCTGCAATAAAGACATTAGTTTTCCTTTTTAATTTTTACTGTAAAAATTAAAAAGGCATGTGATTTGTAGGTCACCTCTTTTAAAATGAAGCCATTTAGCTAGGCATAGAGGTTTGCACATGTAGTCCCAGCTATGCAGGAGGCTGAGACAGGAAAAGTGCTTGCACTTAAGAGTTTGGAGATGTAGTAAATCATGATCAGACCACTGTATTCCAGCCTGAGTGACACAGCAAGACCCTGTCTCAATAAATAAATAAATAAATAAATAAATAAATAAAAATGAGGCTGAGGGACTGTGTTAAAGGGACTTCTCGGGGTTGGTGTTGTTTTGAGTGCAGGAGTTCTTCCTCCAGTTTTCCTGCCCCTGGCCAGCTGGGGTCCTTTGTTTTTACTTTAGTGCCTCTGGCAGGCCAGTAAGGCCTCTGGCTCTTGGAGGTGGGGGCTCTGTGATTCAGGGTTGTAAAACAGTAGCCAATCCAGTAAAAGATTCAAAGATCAATCAATCCAGAGGAAATTTGAAAGAACCCCTCTCATTGGACAAAAACATGAATGGGGCGGGATCAACTCAGGGGTAATAGCTCTAGTCGCCCGAGCCTGGGCTGGAATTCTCTCCGGATCCACTTCGGCGAGAGCGTGGAAGCTGTCTTTTTGTTCTGCTTAATAAACTGCACTATCGCATACACTTTGGGTCCACAAGTTCTATTCGAGCTGTAACACTCACCTGGCCACGGAAAAGGCCCCTTTCCTCATTCTTTGGGGTTAGGGAGGCCAAGAGCCTAAGTTCTGGCTGCAGATACTCCACTTCTGTGGCGGCCTAGTTGTTAGGGCTCCTGGTTTTCACTCAGGCAGCCCGGGTTCAACTATGGTGGAACATAGTTCATCTGTGGGAACCAGGGATTCCAGCTGCAGCTCCTCTGGTTACAAAACCTTTTGCCTTAGGCTTCCTCTTTTCTTCTTCCCGTTGGGCAGACTGGATGGCAGTGGCTAGCTTCAACCCTTGAGACAAGGACAACTCTATGAAATGGCATAGTAAGACAGTCAAAGAAATACAGGTCTCGGAATGGCCTTATAGAGCAGAACTGTTCTGTTTTCCACCACTCAACTCTGTCTCATGAGAAAGAACTATATTTATGTTTTATTTAAGACACTGTATTTTGGAGTATCCTTACTACTATCTCAACGTTAACTAATTAATACAGTTATTTAAATAGCAAATAATTTTAGTCACTGTAAACAAAACCAAAACAAAAATGGAAGATAGAAAAACATTACTACTCTTTGAGTCAAGTTTATTAGGTTTATACATTTTTTCTGCTTAATTTGTTAATTTACTGAAAATCAATGTATTTTGTGATTAGTGCTTTGATGAGGAATTAAAAATTTATGAATTAGTTAATACAAAATAGTATTTGAGGCCAGAATAAGCAGATACAGCAATTAAAATATCCATTTCAGGTAGCTGTTTTATCAACAAAGGTGCATGTAAAAATTATAGTTACAGAATAATATTAGTTATTCTTAATAGAAGCCAAATAATATATTTTTATACAAACTCCCTCCTACATGAAAATAGAATTTTAGCTTATGTCTTTTGTCAAAACCAATTTATTTAATCTAAATAAATCTGTGTATTTAGTAACTATTATGTGCCACCAATATTCATAGTCCAAATATTGTTACACTTGGATTTGTGATCAAATCATTGTTCACACATAAATTGAGGTTTTACTTCTAAAGATGTGGTTGTGCAAGTCTATGAGAAGTTATTCATGGACAGACATTTAATAATGTGCTTATGCAAAGTGCTAAATATAAGATTTCTCAGTAACCCATCCTGTGTGGGGAAAATATAAATGATAATTTGATCAACTTTAAATGAAGATTCTTTGTGGACAATATTACACCAGTTTCTTTTCCCAACTGAGAAATGTAGCAATTAAAAAGTATACATGAGAAAACATAAAAATCAAAATATGACATTATTTCTGGTTGAGCTTAACAAGAGAATGTGACTTCTAATACTATACCTAGGATAGCTATCTAATTTCTTGGGCCTTTTTCGAGACAGTGGAAACAGAATATTAAACCAAGCATTGGACTCTTCTAAGCATGGGACTCTGTACAACTGCATAGGTCATATATTCATGGAGCTAGCTGTGAATTTCTCTACATTCAAATATAGATAGGGGAATACATTTTTCAGGAGAATATCTTTCTCGTGCAGCTACAAAGAGAATTCTGACTTTCTTCCCACTTGTCAACCACAGCATGTCCTCAAGAAGGTCTGAAGGGACCAAGCCCTGGGCTGTATCTGGAGAGAAGGCAGATGTTCTATGATTACACAAAAAAATGGTTCTACTTTATAGGCTAAACAGTGTGTGCTAAAGGCAGAGAAGTATTTCTCTTCTATATTTACAAATTTTTGTCCACTTGAAATATTGGCTTTACTAAGCATTGATCATTTGGTAGTAAATTTTTTTCTTGCCTGCCCAGGGGAAATTCCTGGTCAGCCCCAGGAGTGCTAAAGTTAGATGGTTGAGGCTGCAGGTAGAGCATGGTATTCTGTTCTCCCAACTCTAAATTCTCAATCAAAAGGGTAATTTAGACAAAAATAAGTAGGAATCCAAATATCAGTTACTGTGAATATTACTATTAGAGGTCTATTGGAGAACTTGGTTTGAACTGAAGGTCAAAGTTAGATTTGATACTATCCACCCCTGGCTCCACCCCTGCCCCACCAAATTCTCGAATGTGGGAAAAAAATTGGGTCTCCAGAGCAGACGCTTTCCAAACCAACCATTTAAAAGATCTTGCCTTGTCTCATGTTATCTTCCAAATAAGAGATTTGTGATATTAGCAAAGATAACTTTGGACACAGTTATAGCTGACTTAAATCATGTTCCTGTTATTGGGACAAGCCTATCAAAATGAATGGAAGAATGAAATCATCTTTCCATTAAAAAGGCTAAAGTTTCAATTTTATAGGATAGTAGGAATCTGAGGAGAAAAAAAATGACTACTAAATTCTTACTATGTCACATAGCTCCAGCACCTTGGCAGGCATCTGAGTACTGTGGAAAAAGAAGCCTTTGCTTTCTTTTCCTTTCCTTTAACTCTGCCATGGTAGCCCATATGGGCTGCAGGCCACAGTTTGCTGATCCCTGTTCTAGAACTATTAAATGACTCAATTTAGTCAATGTTTTCCTAGGATTTAGAATACATTCAGTTTTGAATATTCTTCATATGTAGTGAGCTTAATTTTGTAAATCATGAAATTCAAATTATCAAATAAGAAAATTGTCATACATTTCAAGAGCTGTATTTGATACAAAGCATTTTTTAGTAATTGAAAAAATGGGGGAGAGTGAAGCAAATAACCAAAATCTAAATTATAATTATGGCGGACATTTTGGCTTAGAAATCATTTAGAAAATGACTTCCATCAGGAAAAGAGTTGGTTTAATGAATTAGAGGATTAACACTAACAGCCTTAGGTTCATGACTTAACTGTTATTACTCTTGTCATTTGCCAGACTTGCTTAGGGCTTCATTTTTGAGACAAATGCAAAAAGATTTTAACTCCATTGCTTCCACTGACATTAATGGAATCCATTCATCTACCTTGCCATGCTCTGCTTAGAAATTTACACTTTAAGGCTTATATTTACGTCTTTAAGTATGGGCTGTGAGCTTGCCTTAGGGTAAAAAAAGAAGAACAGACATTAATTTACTAACTCTGATTATTTAAAAATTATTTCCACAAAAATTTGATGTGTTAGTTTCTTTTTCACACAGTACATTTCTTGGACATAATTTCTCTTATTCAGACTCTAATCTTCAAAACCAAATGAGACAAAGAATGAGTCAAATTTTCCTTTGGTGCTAATCTCCATTCCTCCTTTCTGCAAGAAACACTAGTTCTTTCATTTTAAAGAAGTTGAACTGTACAAAATTCAATTTGCTCCTCAGATGTTAGCTAAATAAATTTTTAATGTTTCAATTAAAACAAATAAATGTCAGAAACATTTTGAAGAATCCGTATCCTAAATATAAAATTGCATTTTCTCATTAAATTTCCGTATCTATATCAAACTGGCAATGTTAGATAAATTCCAGATTAAGTAGATGATATAAGTAGAGACTTTTTAAAGGAGTAAAAACAATGTTTACTTCTGAAGGGATACATAGAATAGTTGAAAGGAAAGAAAATCATTTTAAAGAAATAGCCTCCAGTGCAATTAAGATAAATTTACCATTTATTATTGAAACTGCCCCTCTTTCAGGATATCAAGCTGGGAAAAGGTAGCCAGTTATTATTGACTAATAACAGATGTATTATTAGTCAATATTTACACTTCCTTCATTTGAGGGGATCATACCCACCTGTTGGCATGTCACTTATAGTGTCTTAAGAAAGGAACATACAGCTTTTCACCCAATTGATATTAGGCTTGGTCACATGACTTGCTTCAGACAACAGTCCATGAGCACATGTGTCACACACAGTATCCAAGTGGAAATATTGAGTCATTGTGTTTCTATAATTTGCCTTTCGCTTTACTTATGCTGCATGATCAGCATGTATCTTATCTAGGCTCCTTAATTTAAGCAAATCAGACCTGTTTCCAATCTACAGAATCTGACATGCCATATAGGTAAAAAATAAACTTTGCTATTTTATAACCCAATGAAAATATGAGGCTAATTTTTACTGTGATGTAACACACACACACACACACAAAGACTCACTAATCACTCATTATATAGGTAAGATGTTACAATCATATAGGTTGTTGAAATTACAAAAGCTAAAGAAGTCAGGTTACTAAAAGTATTGATAATAATTACCATTTTTACTTATGGTAAAATATATTCCTTTTCCTCATATTTTTATATTCTTGAGTTTTCCTGAGATTAGATAGAGGACCACTGTATTACACTCAATATTCCCTGTACTGACTGAGAAATCACTTAGCTTTCTCCTATCAGTATTTAAAGGGTCTCTATCTTTCATAGAGAAACTGTTTCTATAGTTTTCCCATTCCGAGTTATTCTCTGAGTTATGTCACATCACTTCTAGGCTCAAAACCCTTTACTGCATTTCCATCTTATTAAGGCTAAAATGCAAATTCTTACCGTGGCCTTCAAGGCACTACATGAGCTGGTTCCTCTTCTTATCTCTCTAAACTCACGTCCTTTCACTCTGCCTGCAAAACACTTTTTATTACCTATATCAACCTCCTTGTTTTGTTTTTAAATACACAGAACATGCTCCAACTTTTAGGACTTCTTACTTGTTCTTTGTTCTGTGTAGAATACAAAATACTACTCACACAAACTGGACCATCGCTATCCATCTCCTGATCTTGCATTCTTCATCTCACTTATCACACTTTTCATATTGCATACTAAAGTGTTGTCTTTCTCATTCTGTAGAATGTAAGTTCCATAAAGGTAGTGACTTTTTCTGTATTTTGTTATGGCTACATCCCAAGTGCCAGGAGTAATGCTTGACACATAACACATAATCATAGTTTTTTGAATACATGTATATTTGAGAGTGATAGCTTCCATATGGTGCAATATTAGAAATAATGCTAGCTACAACTGAATTTACCTTTATTGCACTGAATGTTATTCCTATAAAATGATTTTCTTACTTTTCATCTACATCTTTTAAATGAATTTATCTGGGTATCACTTCATTTCTCCAAGGAAAGTAAACTGTTAGCAGAAGTTTAACTGGGATTTTTACAGTTAAGACTATATTAAAGAGAAGAAGTATTACTAAAGAAGAAATAGTACTGAGAATCATAAAAATAATAATAGATATTTTATAAGATCACACAATTCAGAAAGAATTTATATTATATTTTAATATGATAGTTAACCGTTAAACAGAATAACAATTTTTTATTTAGTACATCTACATTACTTAATTTAAATGAGCAGTAAGTCAGTATGAGTCAGTTGACTTGTGGTTAAGTCTTGTTGTTCACATAGGAATTATATGGTTATTACTAGCTTTAAGGAAGACATGGGAGGAAAAAAAATGAAGTCAAAGAAATTTGAATGGGATTAAATGACTAATCATAATTCAACATATTAAGTTAGAAAAGCAATAATGGATTATCTATGTACATTTATAAGAGTCACTGAAAAAGAGGGAAGCAAGGATTATGTCAAGATATTTTATTAGCAAGCATTTGAGGGAAGTTATTATTTAAAAATTCTAACTTTTTAAAATTTTAACTTTAAGGTAATATTTTAAAAATGTTCTGCCAGCAAAGATGTAACAGGTGAGCAAAAGAAATTTGCAGGAATAAATTTTTTGTTTTGTTAAATTTGCAGGGGAAGGCTTGAGTTCAGGGTTATCTAGGATGGGTTAGAAATTTTGGTTTGGAAATAGAAGTTCCTAGAAGGAACTAAAGAAAGAGAACAGAGAAGGATCTAGCACCAAGACCCGAAGAAGTCCATCATTTAGACGTTTACTCTAGTAGGCAGAACAAACTATGAGGACTAGAGAGGAATGACCAGTGAAGATAAGAAAAAATAATTGATGTATAATAGGAAGAAATGGGTAGTCAACTATGTTAAATCTCTGACAAGTATAATTAGATGAAAGTTGTAAATGAGAATGGAAGGATATGTCTTCTACTTCAAAAATCTTGACAGTTGTTAAAATAATAAAAGATTGATGAGGCACCCTCAGGCATTGTTCTTTATATAATATTCACATGCAAGACATATTCAATATGAGAAAGCTTCTTAGGAAAGAATCTTACTGGATGAAAGGGGACTGAGATCAAGATCCTTGAAATGAGTAAGAAATCGTCAAGAGAAATTGATTAAGGGGTTAAGGAAGAAAAGAGAGAAAACTGATAAGAGAAATGAAAGGACACAAAGACAAATCTCTCTTTTTTTAAAAAAAAATACCTTTCTTAGGTGTAAACTTCATTAGTATTTAACATAAAACCATTTAGACAGAGCTCACTGTGTGTTAGGCATTGAGAAAATGACTACGTATCAGTATTAAGCTACACAGCTATGGTAGTCAGGTAGGAAATTATTACCACAATGTTAATGATGGCAAAAATGAGAAGAAATTTAAATACATCTAATAAATATTAATTTTTTGTATATCTAAGAAATATTAGCAGTATCAAAATTTAATTTGTCTAAGATTCCAGGGGGTTCTACTACTTAACTATGAGATTACTTGGCTAAATTATTTTCTTGTAAAAGTTAGGGAGAAAAGTTCTTCATATAATACTCTTTGGAAGTAATTCTAACCATAAAAATGCTGGACTGTTTTCTCTGCTGCATTCCTTCTGTCTATGTTTTTTTGGTTTTATTTATTTATTTGTTTGTTTGTTTATTTATTTATTTGAGATGGAGTCTTGATCAGTCTCCCAGGCTGGAGTGTAGTGATACAATCTTGGCTCACTACATAGGCCTCCCGGGTTTCTGTCTCTTATTTTATGTTTTATTTAAGGTTAATTATCAACAAATTTTCTCAAATAAACATATTTTATATTTTTAAAAATGTTTCATAATTCAATTTCTAAATTCTGTCAATAGGACAAGTAGCTCAATGAGTTAATTACAGATATGAGCTTACTTTCACCCTATGCCTGATTTAAAAGCATCTACATTTTCTTCTTACAAACTTTAATTGAATAATTACATAAAAATTATTTTACGTCAAGGATACTTCTGAGTGAGTTGGTATATGAAAGCTTTATGTGTAACACAAGTTCATATAGATTAAGTCAGCCAGACTTCATGTAGCAGGAAGCCATCATACCTGCATGCAGGCGATGTGACACAGAGACCATTGGAATTGTGTAAAGAAAACCATGAGTAACTATACTGTTCATAAACACTGTCTGAGACATACATCTCCATGACATTTTCTTGAGCAAAAAAGTCCCTTAGAAATATGAGTTTTTATAAACCCCTTAAAATGATATCTTGTAAGCTGTTGCTTCCACTTTGCAAATACTTGCTCAGTTTTTCTGGAGGCTTGTGATATATTTTTATTGAGCATGTAGCTGACTTAGATAATATCTTAATATTTTCAAATGGAAGGGGCAGCCTCAATTATTATTTTACAGTTTAAAAGTGAACTTTATGACTTTATTTTCTTCAAGCAACTTATTTCTTCATCCAAATGGCTCCCAAATAATAACTATGTATTATCTTATATGCTATCTGGATGGAACAAGACTAACATCTCTGCAGACTGACATATGTTCACCATAGTCGACACTGTTCCTTGTGAAACAAATGGCTCTGATTATTACAGATAGGTATGCTAATCACTGACTATATGGTAAAGGTGACAAGAAGAGTATGAATTTTTTTCAGAAAGCACTTACAACATGTGACATTATCTCTTATTGTTCCACTCTCAAATTTTACAAACTCAGCATTACATTTTTATGTAATATAAATCGACAAATTTTATGTTTGGTAATTTTGCTGAGACACAATTCAACTCAGACTATTTTACAGTGTTGATACTTTTTAATATTGGTATGTTCCCTTAAAAAATTCCACCTTCTACCATGATTTGAAGTTTGAAACAAGATTAAAATTGAGTGTTAATTTTCTACACTCGTATAGAGAGGAAACGACCTACAATGAAACCAAAGATACAACATGAATGGCTAGTCTATGTATTAGAACCTAGCTATGTATATTCAGCGTTGAATGGTTTCTCTTTTCTTGAGAAAAATTACTAAAATCACTAAGTGTAAAGGTGTATTCAACTTAAATATTCACCTAAATGGTAGCAAAGAATTGTTAAACATCCATTATATGGCACTATGACTTTTAAAATCTACATAAACTTTGCAAATTTTATGTTTTTTTAATCGCATGAATGCTTGTAAATTATATATAACACACTGTTTTACAGTTTGGGCATGGTTATGATTCTATGCAATGGTAGTAGTGCAAAGTATGTTTAATAGTAACATCTCAATATCTATATTATGGTATATTCTTAATAGCTTTATTGAGGTATAATTTATATATCATAACCTTTTCTCATTTAAAAAGTATAGTTCAAGGACTTTTAGTATATTCACAGAGATTTACAACCATCACTAAAATCTATTTTAGAACACACCAGATATAATTTCATATCCATTACCAGTTACTCCCTGTGTCCCAACCCAGACACATATACTCTCAAGCTCTGGAAAGCCACAAATCTGCTTTAGTTTCGGTAAGATTTGGGGCCTTTTGAAGAACATTTTCTTTTTAAAATTATGTTTTCAATTGATAGATAAAATTGTATATATTTATCATGTAAACATGTTCAGCAGTACATATCGATCGTTGAATGGTTAAATCTAGCTAATTAATGTATAAATTATCTCACATAGTTTTCATTTTTATGGTGAGAAAACTTAATATCCACTCTCTTAGCATTTTTAGGAGTACAATTTATCATCAATAATTATAGTCACCATGCTATACAATGGATCCCTTGAATATATCCCTCTCATCTACTGACCAGCTAACATATTCCCAACTCCTTCACAAATTCCACAGCCCCCTGATAACTATCATTGTTCTACTCTCTATTTGTTTTCTTCTCCTCCTTCTTCCTTTCTAGAGAAGGGTTCTTCCTATATTTCCCAGGCTGATCTCGAACTCCTGGGCTCAAATGATCCTCTTGCTTCAGCTTCCCAAAGTGGTGGGATTACAGGCATGAGCCACTGTGCCTAGCCCTACTCTCTACTTCTATGAGATCAGCTTCTGAAGGTTCCACATAGAAGTGAGATTAGGCAATATCTGTCTTCCTGTACTTGGCTTACTTCACTTAAATAATGTCCTCCAGTTTTATCCATGTAGTAGCATTTTATGACTGAATAGTATTCCATTTTTTAGATAAGCCATATATTATTTATCCATTTGCTTGGTGATGAATGCAGGTTAATTCCATATCATGACTATTTTCAATAGTGCTGCAATGAACAAAAAATGCATATATTTCTTTGATGCACTGATTTTATTTCCTTTAGATATATATTGAGTAGTGAGATTTCAGGATCAAATGGTTGTTTCACTTTTTAAATTTTTGAGGAAACTCCAAACTATTTTCCATAATGATTTTACTAAATTACATTTCCACCAATAGTGTACATAGGTTCCCTTTTCTCCACATCTTCCTGAGCCATTGTCATCTTTTATATTTTTGATAATAGCCTTTTTAACAGGTATGAGGTACAATTTTGTTGTGGTTTAAATTTGCATTTTTTAAATGATTAGTAATGTTGACTACTTTTTGATATACCCACTATTGTATGTCTTCTTTTGAGAAATTTCTGTTCAGGTCCTTTGCTTATTTTTTTTTAATTCAACTTTTATTGGGGTCTAAGGCAAAGTTCTGTGTTCACTTCCTTTTCTTTCCTCCAAGTGGATTGTATCTCTTTTTGTGCTGTGCAGCCTGGGTACATGTGCAGGATTGTTACAAGAGTATATTGTGTGATGCTGAGGTTTGAGCTTCTATTGAGCCTATCACTCAGATACTGAACCTCCCAATAGGAGGTTTTTCACTCCTCCTTTTGGAGTCCCTAGTGTCTATTATTCTTGTCTTTTTTTTTTTTTTTTTTTTTTTTAGATGGAGTAATGCTCTTTAGCCCAAGCTGGAGTACAGTGGTACCATCTCAGCTCACTGCAACCTCTGGCTCCCGAGTCCAGGTTCAAGCACTTCTCCCACCTCAGCCTCCCAAGTAGCTGGGGTTACAGGCATAAGCCACCATGCTCAGCTAATTTTGTATTATTTTTTAGTAGAAATGGGTTTTCACTATGTTGGCCCATCTAGTATTAAACTCCTGACCTTGTGATCCGCCCACCTTGGCCTCCCAAAGTGCTGGGATACAGGCATGAGCCACCATGTCCGGCCTATTATTCCTGTCCTTATGCCAATGTATACTCAAAATTTAACTCCCACTTATATGTGAGAACAAAACTAATTGATTTTCTGTTTCTGCATTAATTCACTTAAGATAATGTGAATTAATGCAGAATCTATAGCAGCATCTGTGTTACTGCAACTACTATATATATTATTTGCTTCTTTTATCTTGTTGCTTTCAGTATTGTCTCTTTGTTTTTTTGGTTTGGTTGGTTTTTTGTTTGTTTGTTTGTTTTGGTTAATTTGACTCAGTTTAGTTTTATTTGGATTGAATCTGTTTTGGGAACTTTGACTTTCCTGTACCTAGATATTTGCATCTTTCTCCAGGTTTAGAATGTTTTCCACATTTCTCATTTAGGTGACTTATTGTTTCCTTATTTTGTTAAATCGTTTCTCTGAATTTTATTGAAGTTCATTAAGCCTTCTTAAGACAGTTATAATGGATTGTCAAACAGTTCAGATATCTTTGTTTCTTTTATGCTGGTCATTGGTACGTTATTTTATCCCTCTGGTCATGGCATGTTTCCTTGATTGTTCTTGATCCCTGTGGCTGTACATTGATGTTTGTGCATTTGAAGAATTAAGTACTTAAAGGTAGTTATTCCAGTTCTGCTGACTGGCTTTGTTTGGAAAAGGCCTTCAAAAGTCTGCTCATCCAGATACTCTTGGCAGGCCTTCTGTCATGTTACTGAACTTCGGAATCATGGGGCCTTGGAGGGCACTGGGGCAAGCATAAAGCCAGCATCAATTTTGACCAATACAGCACTGGAGTGGGCTGGAAGCCCAAGGCCACTGAGGCCTACCTGCTGCTGAGGGAAGTCTGAATCCTGGGATGGCCAATTGGCTTAATTGTGGTGTGAAGGTGAGCTTGAATCTACTTCGCAGGCTAAAAGCCTGGGGATGTGGGGTGCCAGCTCATACTGTGAGGAGTATGGAGGCTTACACGATGGGTGCTGGCTTAGAATCTGTGGCCATGGGGGCTGCCCAGTGTTGGGTTTTACTGTCGTAGGCCTGATATTGGGGTTTAAGGTGAAGTTCTGTGTTCACTTCCTTTTCTTTCCTCCAAGTGCACTGTATCTTTTTTTAGTGTTGTGCACCCTGGGGCTGGAGAGGGGTAAACATGGGTAATGTGAGTCTGTTCTTTCTACCCTTTTCAAAGTATCTTTTCTTACTATGCTACAACCAAGTACTGTAATCTCTTTCTTGGTTTCCTTGGTTTCCAACAATTATGCATGAATAATTGTTCAAATGTGTATTCTGCAGGGCGACAATCACTGGAGAATCCTATTCCACCATCTTGTTCCATTGGTAATTTTCTGTTTTCTACTTTTTTTTTCCTGTTGATGTGGCATAATTTCCTTTTCCTTTGCATTTCTTGTAATTTTTTTTTTTTGAAAATCAGACATTTTCAAAAATATGTTTTAACGACTTTAGTATCAGATCCTTTCTCCAAGGATTTGTTTTGTTTTTGCTGTTTTTATTTGTCTTATTGCTACTATTTATTTTGCTACTTTTCTGAGCTAATTCTGTAGATACTTTATTCTCTGCTAGATGTGTTATTTTTTAATTTTAAGCTTGGCTTCCCAGAGTTTACCTGGGTCACTCTAATTTAGTGGTCAGCCATTACTTGGTCAGAAAATTTTCACAGAGGCCTTGCCTGTATGACTCTCAGATATCCCCAAAGATATCTCTGTGTAAAGGCATACCTTGAAACTTCAGGCAATTTATAAGACACCCTTAGCTTCCACTTGTGGCTTGGATGAATTCTCAAAGCCCAGATTGACTCTGGCCTTTTCTTTTTCCAGTTCCATCCAAGAAATATACACATCCTTGCACATACATGCAGCCTTCTAGATCTCCAGGATTATACTGAAGATTTTTAATGTCTACTATGGTCATCTAGTTCATACTACCTTCTTTTAATGTTTTTAGTGGAATGCTGTATTCTTGTTTACTATAATTAAAATCACAGACTTATTCAGCTGTGATGCTGCAAGGTGATTGCCATTGCTTTTAAAAATGCCTTGGGAATAGGGCTGTTGTCCCCTATTGAGATGAACTCTGGGTTAAATCATATAACTACAAGACATTGGAAATGGAGTTCAAACAAACTATTGACTGTGATTGATGGACTGGGCTTATCAATGAGCTTCAAAAGTGGTGAGTACTCTCTACTGGCTGCAAGACTGTTAATTTTTCAGAAATATGGTACCCTGTGAGAGTAGGAGGGGAAGTGGAGAGGAGATGGAAATAGCACCAAGTTAAAATGCCACAAATGTCTCTCTTATAGAGAGGTTCAGTAGTTTTTCTTGAAAAAATATGTGTTTTTTTTCAGTTTCTTTTCTTTTTTTGATTAATTTTCAAAATTCTAAAATGGTTAATTTTAGTTGCTTAGAAACATTTTTATTATTTTTCTGGGAGAACAATTTATTCAGGTCCTCATGCTGTCATTCTGAAAGCTAATCTCCTGTGCTGTACTTTTTAATATAACTGCTCAGTCTTGGTAGAATACTGGTGATTGACCATGTCTTAGAGAAAAGTTTTCATTTTTTGACTCATTCATAATATGTCAACTTTTTGCTAATGTTAGAAAGAAAAAAAAATAGCCAGGTGTGGTGGCTCACACCTGTAATCCCAGCACTTTGGTAGGCTGAGATGGCTGGATCTTTTGAGGTCAGGAGTTCTATACCAATCTGGCCTTCATGGTGAAACCATGTCTCTACTAAAAATACAAAATTAGCCAGGCATGGTGGTGTGCACCTGTAATCCCAGCTACTAGGGAGACTGAGGCAGGAGAATTGCTTGAACCCAGGAGGCGGAGGTTACAATGAGCAAAGATTACTTCACTGCACTCCAGACTGGGTGACAGACCAAGACCCTGTCTCCAAAAATAAAATGTAGTTAAAAAAAAGAAATTTTAAAAAATGAGATTTTATTTTTAAAATGTATTGTTAATATAATTTTATTGACAAATTATATATACTTATGGGGTACAGTGTGATGTTTCTATACATGTATGCCATGTGAAATAATTAAATAAAGCTAATTAATATATCCATCACCTTATTTAGTTAATAGTAATGTTTCGTATATTTCAAGGAATACCATTTTAATCGTACAAAGAAAAGGTTCAAATTGCATTATGGGGCTGATCATTATTTATAAATGAAAATTTTAAGGCTATAAAAGTTAAATTATGAGGGGATAGAAATACTGTATTTTTGAAAGTGCCCATTTGTTCTTTCTTATACATATATATGAAAAATTTTTTGCAGTTATTTTCTGACTTCAGTTAGTTAATTCCAGTACCACAAGAATAGTAGATTAAATTCTTTTGCTATATAATAATATTATACATTCAGATCATGACAACAAAAACTGACCATTCTAATTTCAAACAACATGGGTCAAGATAAAAGGGATAGGTGCATAGGAAAGGGTCATTTAACTTGACTAATGTGAGAATATAAATCTTCTTATAAATGTAACACACCTACTCTTGCCTACACTGAAGTATAGAGTGGGAAGTTCTCTGTGAATTATAACTGAAAAGTAATATCATCTTGTTGTAATATACAGGCTGATATACAATTATATTTATGTTGACTTAAGTATTTTTAAGCCTAAGTAGGACAAATTACATACAGTTTTCATCCCATGTTGTGGTTTCAATCATCATTAACATTTTTGCTCTCTTTATAATGTATTGAAGTAAACAACATTTCTATATATGTTTACAGAAATAATATTTGTTGACATTTTATTTTCTCAATTAATGACAGTTAGATAACCAAATTAGGTGAGCTCCTTCAAACTACTCAATCATGATTCTTTAGTTAGAACATAGAACTTGATTTATTTTTATTTACAGTTTTTCAGCACACAAAGCAAAATTCTATAATTGCATCCCCAAATGGCCCAATTTAAACATGCTTTGGTCACAAATATCTAACGAATATAGGGTAAGATTTCTTCATAGTGGGTTCAATCCTTTCTTCCTACAAAATCACTTTGCTTCTATTGTTTTCTTTTTGTTTTGAAATAATTTATACTTACTGAAAAATGTTGAAATAACACAGAATTCTCATATATTCTTCACCCAGTTTGTTACTTTTAAAACATTACATACCATAAGATGTATAATGATCAAACTTGGAAATTAACATTGATAGAATACTGTTAACTAACCTGTGGATATTATGTGGATCGTACCAGTTGTTCCACTACTGTTATACTGTTGGAGTTA
Source organism: Cheracebus regulus (assembly GCA_963574635.1). Taxonomy (NCBI): domain Eukaryota; kingdom Metazoa; phylum Chordata; class Mammalia; order Primates; family Pitheciidae; genus Cheracebus; species Cheracebus regulus. Next base: position 16,396 of record CAUYQU010049386.1, on the reverse strand, counting down.
GATCCTATCTAGACTCTCACAGTGTATTTTGTCATCATGACTTCTTAGTCTTCTTCAGTCCTTTATAGTTTCCCAGTCTTGTTTTATCTTTCATGGCCTTGATACTTTTAAAAATAACTGGCAAATTATTTTGTAAAATGTCTTTCAATTTTAGTTTGATATTATGATATTTAATGGCTTAACTGTTATGCATTTTTAGAAAAATATAACCAAAGAAGTTATGTGATGTTTTTTGAAGTGTATTGTATCAGGAGTTACATGATTCTTCATTATAATGCTACTATTTTTTCCTTTCTACCTAATAAATATTTTATGTGGAGATATATTAAGGCTCTGCAAATATCCTGTTTTTCAATATTTCTATACTGCTTAATGTTAGATTCCATTCATTATTTCTCCCTAGAATATTATTACTGTGGTATGTGGCTGATGGTGATTTTCTCTTTCCATCAATTTTTCTACATTTTTCAATTCGAAGTCTACTTTGAGGAATAACTATTTCATGCTATGATTTATTTATTATTCTTGTATCCATTTATATATTCATTCAATTATTTATATAAGTATGAACTAATTGATATTTATTTTATGTGTTATAATTCCTTACTGTCATTATTTTGTTGTTATAATTATGTAAGATTGGTGAACAAATGAATTCCATCTTTGTCTGAATTTTGTTTAGTCATATTTACATACTTACCACCATGTTATTTCTGGATTTTTCTCAGTCATCTTATGGATGATGAAACTCATTCTTTTGTAGATACCTTAATATGGGTACATGATTAAAGCGAAATTCTCTAAGTATTCTGAAAACTGCTTTTTTTCCTCACAATAATCTTTGGCACCATAGTTTTTCCTTTAACCACTTAATTGCCAAAAGTTCTTTCTGATTCTCCTTTTCCATTTTTTTCCTCCTTCGGAAGTTACAAAGTTTTATTCACATTAAATATACTGGTAAGTCCATTCCCTTTGTCTGCTCTCTGGTCTTCCCAGAAACTTCTGCTATATTTTTAGACTTAGGACAAATTATTCTTTCTGACTGTAGTTTTAGACTAAACTTACGCCCTGTTGTTTGCTGCATTTTTCTCCATTCCATGCATTTTTCTCATCTGCCTTTGCTTTATAGAGTAGGAGCACTAGAAATCACTTGCTATAACTTGGCATTTTTTCTCCTTTTATACTTTCAGGTAATTTGACATTTTGGCATTTCTTGTCTTGAAATTATGCTGAGGTTTTCCTGTAGTTTTACTTTTTTGTCCTCATTGTTCTATATTTCTGGGAAAAACAGTTGAAGACAAAGACCTAGACAGTCATTGTTTTTGGCTAGCTGGGGGTCCTGATATAACAATTCATATATTACTGCTTTAAAAAATTAAAATATATTAAGTAAAAGGGCATAATGCATTTAAGATTAGTTGAAAGTGGGATAAAATTAGTACATGTGGAACAAGACAAACCGTAAGATTCTTGGAATTACTACATAACTTCAATTTTTTGTTAATGTTAGAATGTTTCAAACACTTTCAAAACGCACAAAGAAAACTATAAAAGCTTTCAAATACTAATGAAAGGTTTTCCTGTTCAAAGTAACTTAACAATTGTAGCTGGAGGAAACTTTATTAAGGCTAATATCTTCATCAAAATGCAACATAATACACCAGCTCTATTAGAAGGTCCCGACACCAAACATTCGATGTTTGGGAGCCAAATATACAACCTACAACCAAATCTATCAATAATAGATTTGGTTGTAGGTTCCACAACAAATCTATCAATAATAGATTTGATTGTAGAACCTACAACCAAATCGATCAATAATAAATTATCTACAAGTTGCAAATTGTGTGAGTTAAAACTGAGATAGATAGCTATCTCATTTGTAGAAAAGAAAAAGACCACAACAGAGCAATGATTATTTAGAAATGCCATTAGCCATTTGCTTACTCAAAATACTTCAGTTCCAATGGGTGACATGACATTGTACTGACTTTATTCTTTAAGATGCCTAATAAAATATTCAAATGTAGAAAACTCAATTCCTTCCTAAGTATGTGGCATTTGGTATGGTCTGAAGAGTAAACACCAAGGAAAGAGAAAGGATCAAAATGAAATATGCTCAAAAGAACACAAGACTAATGGGTCATTTACTCTGAAAATCTCCAGTCACTTGTTTGTCATTTACAATAGGCTATATGCATTCTCTTGCTTTCTTTGCAAGAGTGTGGAAATTTCTTCCAAATATCTAGAATTAAATCATTTAAATCAATCAACATTTTCAGAGGCCCTTTGTTATGCTAGGTGTAAGGATGTGAGATACAAAGATAAATAACAAGACATATTATTCATCTTTTTTCAGAAAGAGTTTTGAGGGGTATGACCATGAGTCTTATCTTCAAGAATCTATCTAACATGGACACAGACTTATATATAAGACAAAATGAAAAAAAAATACAGTTGTGGAGGTAAATATGTTATGGAAACACAAATGAGTGATAGAATAATATTAGGTAGTAAGATGACCTTTACAGAGGAAGTGTACTTAAGATCAATGCTTAAGAATGGATAAATATTTTAGCCAGATTAAAACATGAGCAAAGGACTTGGATAGATAATTTCCAAAGAAGATATACAGATGACCAACAGGTATATGAAAACATGCTTGACAGACAACTCATCAGGGAAATGCAAATCAAAACCACAATGAGATATCACCTTATCCTTTAGACTTAAGAACGTCTGAAGATAAAAAATTCTTGATGATGATATGAAGAAAAGGGAACACTTGTTCACTGTTGATGAGAGTGTAAATTGGTACAGCCATTATAGCAAATCATATAAACATTTCCCAAATTGTTAAAAATGGAACTGTTATAGGGTTCAGCAATCCCACTTCCGAGTATACAAGCATACGTTGGAGAAATTGCAAGTTCAATTCCAGGCCATCATGATAAAGCAAATATCACAATAAAGTAAGACACACAAAAATTTTGGTTTCTTAGTGCATTAAAGTTTTGTTTACACTATACTGTAGTTTATTAAGTAGCAAAAACATAATATCAAAGAGAACAATTTACATATCTTAATTTAAAAGTACTTCATTACTAAAAATGCTAATAATCATCTGAGCCTTCCCAGATTCATAATTCTTTGGCTGGTGAAAGGTCTTGCCTCCATGCTGGTGGCTGCCGACTGATCAGGATGCTGGTTGCTGGAGGTTGGGTGGTTGTGGCAGTTTCTTAAGACAAAAGTAAAAAGTTTTCTGCATCTTGACTATTCCTTTCATAAAATATTTCTTTGTAGCATGTGATGTTATCTGATAGCATTTTACCCACAGGAAAAATTTTAAAATTGCATTCAATACTCTTAAACCATACAGCTACTCTATCAATTAAATTTACATAACATTCTCAGTTTTTACTGGTTATTTCATCAATGTTTACAATATCTTTACCAGGAGTAGATTCTATCTTAAAAAAAAAAAAAAAAAAAAAAAAACCACTTTGCCCATGCTTATGTCCAGGATGGTATTGCCTAGATTGTCTTTCAGAGTTTTCAAAGTTTTGGGAACCCTCATGATTTAATCACTTCCCAAAAGGACCTAAGTTTCAACATAAATTTTCAAGGGTTCACCTTCTGCAGTTGAATAACAATTGGAGAAGACTGCATTACCCAATATTATATTTATAATAGTGGTACAATAATTAATGCAGTATGATAGTGAAGCAGGAATATGGAAAGAAACCAATGCAACTGAATAGAGAACTAAGACATAAACCTATGCCAAGGTAGAGTTTCAACATCGTCAAGATAGCTTGCTGATCAGTAATAACAGACATACTATGAAAATATAGTTACAATGTTAAGAAATAGTCTGCCCAAATGAGAAAGAACCAGAAAAATTATTCTGGTAATGTAACAAAACAGGGTTCTGTAACACCTACAAAAGATGACACTAGCTCCCCAGCAATAGATCCAAACTAAGAAGGAATATCTGAATTGCCAGATAAAGAGAAAAGAATTTCTCTTTGAAATAAAGTAGAATTATTTATTTTACATATGGTTCCTTCAGCCCAAAAATACCTTTGCAAGATATATCCATACTGCATGTAGCTGTAGTTTGTTCATTATCATTTTGTAGTTTTTCATTGTATGAATATAATTTATCCATTCTGCAATAAATGATCATTTTTTACATTGAGTTATTGGGGTGTTAGGAGTAAGATTTCTGTGAACATTCTTGTGTCTATCTTTTGATGAACAGAATGTATACTTGTTAGGTATATACCTAGGAATGAGATTGCTGCATTTACGGTATGCATATATATAAATTTTATAGATATTTTCAAACAGTTTATCAATATACCAATTATCCTCTCACAACGTATGAACATTTCTATTGATCTACAAACTGATGTTTTAGTGTATTTTTTACAGAATATCTCCAAGTTGATTTTTAAAATTTCTGTAGCTCTTAATAAAATCGGGTTCATATGGTATACAGAAAAAATTTCTTAAAATTAAAAATAAAAAGAGGCTGAGTGGTGGCTCAACTCTGTAATCCCTGAACTTTGGGAGTCAGAGGCAGGCAGATCACTTGAGGTCAGGAGTTCAAAACCAGCCTGGCCAATATGGTGAAACTCCATCTCTACTAAAAATACAAAAATTAGCCAGGCTTGGAGGCAGATGCCTGCAATCCCAGCTACTCTGGAGGCTGAGGTAGGAGAATCACTTGAACACGGGAGGTGGAGGTTGCAGTGAGCTGAGATCATGCCATTGCATTCCAGCCTGGGTGACATAGTAAGACTCTGTCTCAAAAAAAATAAAATAAAATGAATTTTTAAAAAATCAAAAAGAAAACCATTTTTAATTAAAAAAAATGTTCTTAGGTATATATATATATGTGTATATATATATATATATACACACACACACTATATATATGTGTATACACACACACACACAGTGAAAAATATAAGGTAGTTTTTTTCCCATGGAAAGAAGCATACTTTTAAAAATGACAGAAAGCGCAAACCAGAAAGAAATAAGGTTAAAATTAACAATTGTATTTTTAAAAATGTTAAGGTATAGCTAGTTGAATGAACATGAGTACCTTAAAAGTACAATATTGGACAAAAAAGCAAAATAATGCCATTCATATACTTTTTGTTTGTTTTTGAGACAGCTTTTCACTCCCATTGCCCATGCTCGAGTGCAATGGTGCGATCACAGCTCAACAGTCCTGACTTCCCCAGGTTCAAGTGATCCTCCCACATAAGCCTCTCAGGTAGCTGAGACTACAGGTGTGCTACCATGCCCAGCTAATTTTTGTATTTTCAGTAGAGATAAGGTTTTGCCATGTTGCCCAGGCTGGTCTCCAACCTCTGGACTCAAGCGATTCCCCTGCTGTGGCCTCCCAAAGTGCTGGGATTACAGGTTTGGGCCACTGCACCAGGCTTTAAAATTTTTTAAACAAAAAAAAAACTACATGTTTTTTTAGGTAACTTATTTTAAATTATAAAGATTTTTTTTAAAAAAATGGATTACCTAGAGAAAAATTAGTAGAGAAGTGCACATAGGAAACTCCAAGGTTAATAGTTATATTTTCCGTGTTAAGTTAGGCAATGGCATATGGTGTTAATTTTATTCTTATTCATCACACTCTACCTATAAATTAAGTATAGTTTTAAAAAAGATACTTTATTAGAACAGTTTTAAATAACTGAGGAAACAGTATAGTGAATCAACATACCCCACACCTGGTTTCTTCCATTATAAATATCTTAGATTACTATGGTACATTTTTTAAAATTAATGAAACAACGTTAATATATTATCATGAACTAACGATCATATTTTATTCAGAAATTCTCAATTTTTACCTAACATCTGTTTTCTGTTTTGGATCTCATCTAGGATACCACATTGCAGTAGTAATTATCATTAGGCATCTCCTAGCTGTAAAATTTTCTCCGTCTGTCCTTGGGATTTTTGATAATCTTGACATTTTTAAGTAATACTGGCATGGCATTTTGCAGAACGACAACCAATTGGAATTTGGTTGGTGCATTTGTCATGATTAGCTGGAGGTTATAAGTTCTTCGGAGGAAGACTACAGAGATAGATACCATTTTCATCCCATCATACTAAGGGTACATACTTTTAACACAACTTATGATCATTGATGTTAATCTTGATCTCCTGGCTAAAGTAATGTAGTATATGCATTTTAACGCCTAATATTTTTATTATGTAGTATTTTCTAAGATGAAAAGAGCAAAAACTGCTGATTATCCATGGAGAAGGAATTCTACTTTTTTCAAATTACGACTTGCTCAGATTCACTTCCCTAGATTTTTGTGTCCTCTTTTGAAACTAACTCTAGAAATATAAGTTGAGAGTTTAAAATTACCCATTGTTACTCCTTATCAAACATCAATGACTTAGAAGAATAGCAAATATTCATGAATGTTTTTAGGAAAGAGCATTGGTTTTGACTTTATAGATTGATTTTAGGTTTGTAAATTCTATCTCACATTTCCCATATTAGATTTCATTTTCCATGTCTTGCCCTAGACATGGGGGCAGTAACCCTGGGCTTTAGTCTCCTTTAATAGATTACTTTGTGAAAAAATCTGCTTAATCTTTAACAGCTGCATTTTTTTTCCATTTTCCCTAGTAAAGCTCTCTCGGAAAGTCTAAAGGGGGTGGTAAGTTCAACAGATGTGATGACTTGACCTCTCCCCCTCACTGTTGGCATGTACCTGCACCTGTGTGGCAGTCATAGTTATGTCTATGTATATGGCAGAAGCTGCCATAGGAGCAGTTTCTGTTTCCTTTTTTGTTTTTCATGCTTCAAAAAGAGCTGTACAATTTTTTTCTTTACCAGATCTATAGATTGTGTTATTTATATTGGTTAAATCCATGTTTGATGCAGAAAATGGTCTGATTTTCAAAATAAGTCTTTAATATATGTTCTGTTTTGACACTTGAACTTTAGTTCAAAAAATTCAGCAAGTGCAAATTGCAATATTGCTAGTTGGCAAACAGTAAGGTAATACGTTTCCAAATGAAGAAACTAAGCAAAAGAGACCAACCATCTTCTCAAAGATAATGCCAAACAATGTGCTAAGAAAACAGAACTAACATGTCTTTTTCTGTTTTTCTTCTTCCTGCAGTAAGTTAGATTTTACACTGTGTCAAACAAAGTAAAGCAGATAAATGTAGCTGTCTTAACATTATAAACAGTACCTGGTGTTCATATACTACTTCAAAATTCCAAGCTTATTTTGGTAAAGCTGAAACATCATCAAAGAGCCCCAGAGGTCTAAACATATTCCTATATAACTTAGCTCTTCTCCTCTTTCTGCTACCCACATTCTTCCCTGCCTGTTAACTGTTGCATATGATTTATATCTTAGCCATGCATTTTAATCAATAGTTTGTCGAACAGCAGTGGACAGAGTGACAGAAAGGAATGAAACCAGTGAAGAAAGAAGGGCAAGAATAAACATTATTTATAAAAAATTATCACACTATACATTCTGATATCACTATTCCTATCCAACTCATCACCAAGTTTGACAACTGCTACCATACTGTTTGCAAATTCCACCGTAAACCCATCGTTCCACTGTATTTCATTTTTTTACATAAAAACTCTTTTTATATTTTCACGTGTCAAAATTCACAGTATTAGTCTGTTCTCATGCTTTTAATAAAGACATAGCTGAGCTGGGTAATCTATAAAGGAAAAGAGTTTGATTGGCTCACAGTTCCACATGGCTGGGGAGGCCTCACAATCATGGCAGCAGGCGAATGAGGAGAAGTCACTTCTTACATGGTGCCAGGCAAGACAGCTTGTTCAGGGGAACTCCCATTTATAAAACCATCAGGTTTCTCCAGACTTATTCACTATTGCAAGAACAGCACAGGAAAGACCCACCCCCATCATTCAATCACCTCTCACTGGGCCCCTCCTATGACACGTGGGAATTATAGGTTCCATAATTCAAGATGACATCCGGGTGAGGACACAGCCAAACTGTATTATTCATCATATCTTGATAGCTTTATTTTTTCTTGTGATCAACCCAGAAAAAGTTTACTTTTCTTTTACTTTTTTAATGTTCACAGGAATAAGAGAGAGGACCAACATGCTCTTTGCTTTTTACTGCTGCTTCTAGCCCAAGACCTTTATTCTACAAACATGTATTAACAACTTCCTTTTTGTCATTTTTCTTAGAAAAATTCTCTGATAATCTTTTTAGGCAATTCAATGCCATTCCTTATCTTGTTTATTGCTGTCTTTTCTATCATAGTTTACTCTTTCATCTTAATTTCACCACTTGGATCATAGTACTTGATATAAATCAATTTCCTTTTATTGATTTTACTTATTTTCACGTGTTCATCAATGAGCCATAGAACACCTGTTATACGATACTTCTTTTCCCTCAAATAAAAATGACCACATTACATACCCTGTATGCCCATGCTTCTGCCATTCCTTTTGAATTTCTCTGCTCCCTACCAAGTTTCCAAGTTGTCTCCCTTCTTTATTTCACAGCAGGATTTTTTAAATAATATTTTTCTGGTTTAACCACCTTGACAACCCTAACATACATTTATAGAAATGCATATATTGAACAATCTAAACAAATGCATTTTTTGAAATCTAAATGTTGTTGCCTATGAAAACTATTCACTCAATGGTTTCTGACCCAATACTTTCCAGATCCAATAAACTTTTTCCAGCATTAAAATTTCATCTAGGATAGACTATGCTGTGCTATCATAACAACTGAAATTTTGAATCCCAAGGTTGTATTAATACTTTTTACTCATTTATGAAAAGACAAATACAGGAGGATATTACTTTTTGTTCTCTTGAGTAGTTCTCCCCCATTTATTGATTCAAGGGCCCAGCCTGATTCTGTGCTGTGGTTTCCTTATCTTCAGATGGGCCTTGAATGTCATCCTGGTGTCATTCAGGTGAACAGGCATGAAAGAAGCAGGATAGAAGAAATGGAGGCATGTGCAGTCAATATAGCAGCTTTTCATTGCTTTGGACCTGTCACTTTCACTCCTTTATCAAGAACTTGACTCAGTGGTTCAATGTAGATTGCAAAAGGATTGGGAAATGGAGTTTGTCTGTGTTCCTGGAAAAACAAAGGCCAGTCTGTGTCACAGTGCTTCTCTGAACACACTTCTAAAGCACCTTCTATTTTAGCTCTTATCAAATTGTATTATAGTTATGGTATATGGTCTGTTTTTTCTCTTAATCTTTAAATTCATAAAGGTAAAAGGCCAAAAATTAAACCTATTCATAATCCCAGAGCCTAGAACAGTAAATGCCTCGTACTAGGCACAAGATAAATGCTATTCATGGATAATAACTGATTTCCTCTTGTACTGCATTAGTATTTTAAGCTATGGACTATTTCCTATGTCTTATTCCTTGCCCCTTAATGTCTTGGTTTATTTTCAAAATCTCAAAACCTTCCTGTTTATTTCTCTAGATGTGTATATACTTTCATTCTGGTTTGTTTTCATTCTTGGTTTATTTTCAAAATCTCAAAACCTTCCTGTTTATTTCTCTAGATGTTTATATACTTTCATTCTGCAAAAATAAAACTCTCCAATATATTATCAATGGCTCATTTTTTCTCAGTAACCCCATTTAGGCTGCTACATATATGTTTTTAACTCACTTGTATACCAAAAGCCCTTAAATGTCTCCCAATTATTGTGTGCCTAGTATGGGGCATATACTGTTCTAGGCTCTGGAATTATGAATATGTTTAATTTTTGGCCTTTTACTTTCATGAATTAAAGATTAAGAGAAAAAACAAACTACATACCATAACTATAATACAAGTGAGTTTTTAATTCACTTATATACCAAAAGCCCTTAAATATCTCCTAATTTCCAGCCTTATATCTCTGACCACCAATCTTGACATTTACTTTATATCTCTTTTATATATTGAATTTTTTAGCATATCTAAGACATAATTAATCTCTTTCCCACAACTCTTTCTTTTTCATTTCCTGTCTTTGTAATAGAAGCATTGTTTTCAAACTGTCCAAGACTACCTATACAAAAATAAACATATATTCCAGTGAAGAAAAATTTAGTCTTCACGTTTTCTTAGGGGTAAGCATTATTTATTTTTAAAAAATGGGATAGGAGGTAAAATCTCAAGGTATTTTCAAATCCCCAAAAGGTTATAACTAAACAAATATGTATAAAAATAGTCAATAAATTTATTTCTGAGTTGCAAAAGAGAAAATGTGCTTGAAACAAAATAAAAAGTAAAATGCTGTGGTATGGCAAATAATGTTTAGTTCAGTATAAATGAATTGAACACAAAATTGAGATGTGCATGCACACGTGTGTGTGTGTATGTGTGTGTGTGTCTGTTTAAAATTGTGGAAGTTTAATATCAGTTTAATTCAGTTTCATATCAGAGCATTATCATTTTGGGCATTGGCTACAACCAAGAGAATCGGAGCCTAACAGGGCAGCTTAGGTTCTATTTAGCTATGTTGACTGAACATATCATGCAGATTCTTAACATTGGGAAGTATGAGTAGACTTAAGTTGTATCCTTGACTCCAAGGTGAGCAAAGCAGTTGATGCTCTCAGAGGTGTTTTATAGATGCATCAGCTACATTTCACAATGTATAAAGAGTTTTCAAGAGGAAGATACATGCCCCTGATGACCATTGAAGACAAGCATTCTTTTTTTTCCCCTCTAATGGTTTTGATTTTTATGGAATAATATTATTATTTATTTATTAAAAGTGTTACCAATAGAAGGGTTAATAAATTAGTTGCAATAATTCTTATGGGAGTATTATGGGATATGATTGATACTGTGATAGGAGGGAACTGAATTTGTAAGGAATCAATGAATACATTATAATGCTAAGTTTATGTTATTTTTAGGCATAGACTATTCCTTTCTCTGGATTTGTATTATCTCACTATTTTTACTAATCCCATGGTGCTGGGGAGCACTGTGGAGGCAGCAAAACTTTATTTTTCACGACTTGACTTTTGCATTTGTTTTCTTTTTCCATAAACTCTGACAAAGCTGAACTGTACTGTGAAATATCCAAATGCACTGGTGACATGTCCACTGAAGTTCCCAATCTTTTCTCCTTTTTTTCCTTAGATTCTTAATGTACCAGTTCATAAACATTTCCTCTCTGAAGCATTTTCTCAGGTATTCTTTCACAAAACATTTTTTTCGCTAAATATTAATTAACAAATTATTTATTAGAAATGTTACCAATAGAAGGGTTAATAAAATAATTGCAAACAATTTTATTCAAAAATTGATATCTATCTCTACAATGCCAGTAGGCCTCTTATGAAAATTTTGTGAGCATTTTTTATATAGGATTTACCTTGTTTCAGTTTACAAATACTGTTGTTTCTTTAAATGTGAAGCTGTGTCTTCTATGTATTTACCTTGTTTCAGTTTACAAATACTGTTTTTTTTTAAATGTGAAGCTGTGTCTTATTTATTTAACAATAGCTTCAACTTAATGTATTTTTAAATTGTCAAAACATTTATTTTTAAACTTAATTATTGAAATAGCAGAATTTTCGTATGTCTGTGGCTTTGTTTGCTACTGTTGAGATAGTTATAGTGCATTTAAACAAACAAAAAACAACATTTCAAGTTAGAAAATCAGCTTAAATTCTGCTTCTTCAACTATGTATATGGAGGTGAACCTTTAACTTATATTCCAATCATCTTTACACAGAAACTAAGAATATCATAGTAACAGTTTAATCATTAAATTATTTTGACACAGGATTTTTTTTCAGTGCTACTTTGCCAGCCAGAGACCTCTACAGCTGGCAATACCTCCACCTGGACCCCGATGGTCCTGGGCTCCTGGTGGAGGTACCTGGCCCTCTCAGCCATGCGGGTTGCTCTTGGCATGCACTCTACCACAGATCCCAAGCTCACCTGCGGGGTCTATACTCAGCTGGCAGCTGGACCAGGTGTGCCCCTACCCACCTGTGTTACAGATTGTTCAGTCCTGCTATCCTGCTCTGGCCCATGGCTCTGGGGCTGACAGAGCCTCACTGTTGCTTCCCATCATGTGGGGTGGCTGCCTGGCACTGGTGGAGGGCAGAGGGCCATAGTGTTACAGCCCTTCTTATACCTGCATTTGATGGATCCTGAATTCTTGTCCCATGTCAAGAAGAATGAGGTTTTGCTGACAACTGAAGGGTGAGAGGACAGAGAAGAGTTTTATTGAGGGACAGAACAGCTCTCAGCAGAGAGGGGACTTGAAGTGGATGGTCCATCGCCCAAAGACAGGTAGTCCTCCAACCACCTGAAGGCAGGTAGTCCCAAAGTGTGGCTGAGACTGGGGCTTTTGTGGGCTTAGAACGGGGGAGTGCATATTGATTGGTTTTTGAGTAGGCTAAAAAAGGCTAAAACAAAGGTACCCCTTAAAGGTGGGCATGACATTATAAAAACACTAATTAGGGAAGAGTGGGTATTTGTAAAATAGGTGAAGGGTGGAGATCCATCAGAGTAAAGGGCACCAAATGGGAAGAGAGGTTCTCAATCCTGTTCTTGGATTTATCCAGGACTTGTAGCCAGGCTTCAGACTGTCTTCAGCTTGAAGGTTGGATTTCAATGGGGACCTGCCCCGTCTGCCTAGGATTTGTCTGCCTCCTGCTGCTATTTTACATATGAAGCATTTAAGCCTTTTGAATTTTATTCAAAATTCATTTATTTATTCATTCCTTCATCCATATTTTTCATTCACCTATTCATGTATACTCTGATAATGCACAATATCCAGCTGAACAAATTGCTTCCTGACAGTGAGCTTAGGTAATAGAAGTACATTTAATATTTCATGTCAACACCAAGTATCCAACATTTTCAAAGCTCAGAAAGTCCAACATTTTCAAAGCCCAGAATAACATGCTGAAAAGGTATAGTGATTAAGTGTGGAAAAGGCACAGAACTTAAAACAGTTTTCTAGAGTACTTGTTGCCTTGATTCTCCATCACTTATCAAAGACTGAAACTAGAAAACCACCCTATAAAGATGGGACAGATTTGCATAGGAATAGTTAGGGCCCCCATTATGTTGTTCCCATTCACTCAGCATTAAACAACATTCTTGATCATTTTCTCTTTAAACACACTCCTCTTTTGATACATAATTCCCTTTATTTTGGTCTTCTTTTTTTATTTTTTATTTTTTTGAGACAGGATCTAGCTCTCTTGCCGAGGCTGGAGTGCAATGGCACAATGGCTCACTGCAGCCTCAACCTCCTGGGCTTAAGCAATTCTACCTCCTCAGCCTCCCAAGTAGCTAGAACCACAGGCATGTGGAACCACACCTGGCTAATTTAGAAAAATTGTAGCAATGGAGGTCTTGCTAGGTTGCTCAGTCTGGTCATGAACTCCTGGGCTCAAACAATCCTCCTGCCTTGGCCTCCCAAAGCACTGGGATTATAAGCATGAGTCATTGTACCTGTCCTAACTTTTGCCTTCTTCTATGCTATCCCTTACTAGTTCTAAATTCTCTCCTAAACTATTCCAAGCCCTTCACTTATCTGCACCTTCCTTTTCATCTTACACGAATGCCCATATAGTCATCTCAAACCGAACATGTTCAAAATAGAGCTATTAATTTTTTCTGTCTTCTCATTGTCCCCTGTCCATTGTGTCTCCCCAGAATGTTTAATTGCTTTATACTTCTCATCTTGGTAATTAGTAATATTATATCCACAGTTGCAAAACAAATACTAAGATCCTGCCTTAATTTAAGTCTTTTCCTAATTTTTACTACAATAAATCCATCACCAAGTTCTTTGTTCTTTACATTAACTATGCAAATATAATATTTGTGCACATACCACATCTGTCCCTTTGTCTCTGTCTCCATTACTGTCATCCTTGTTCAGGCTGCCATCATCTCTCTTCTGAAATATGTGATAGCCTCTAACTTGTTTTCCTGGTTGAATACTTACCCTCTACATTACAACATCAAGACTGATCCTTATAAAGTATGTATTAGATAATGTCACTCTCCCACTTACAAGAATAAAAGACTACTTACCTATTGTCAGATAATAGCCCATGTAAAGCACTTAGTATAGTGTTTTACACATCATAGGCCTTAAATGTTAGTTCTCTCTTTTCTCTCTTTTTTCTATATACTTTTATCTTTCCACATGCCCATTTGCTATATCCAAAATGTTCTTTAAAATTGCCATTAGATCTTTTCTTAGTGCAGCTTTACCTGAATTGCTTGCTGATTTTGTCGAAAGGAGTTAATTTCTCTATATCCATGGTACCATACCTAGATGCCTGAACTTCTATTATAGACCTAATGACAATGATTTGCAATTTAAAACCAGAATGTTATATATAAATGATGACATATATGTGATTTTCTTAAGAGCAAAGCCATGTTTGACCTGTTTTTGCACCCTCAGTATATGTGACATATAGTAGGTATTCACTAAAAGCTTCCTTAAATGAATAAAACACTTTACAAACCTAACAGTACAATGGGATCATTTGTTTTCTTAACTAGGTCATAGACAACATAAGAATAGGAATATAAAACTAGAGAGAAAAGAATGGGAATAGACAGTCACAAAGTAACTATTCCATAGAGTATGACAGTTCAACTTTAAAAGAAGGTGAAGGAATTATCAGAATGTTGGGAGTATGCTTAATACTTGTTTAAATCAAAGTGAAACACTCACAATATTTTTTAAACATATAAGCTAAGCACAGAAAGCCAAATACTACGTGATCTCTTTCATGGAAGAGATTTACATGAAATCTAAAAACATAAAACTTATAGAAACAAAGAATAAAATGGTTGTTTCCAAAGGCTGCGGGCTGGAAGAACTGGGGAGATGTTGCTTAGAGGACACATTTCAGTTAGACAAGAGGAACAAGTTCAAGTGATCTACTGTATTTAATGGTGACTATGGTTAATAAGAATATATTGTGTTCTTGGAAATTGCTGAAAGTGTAGCTGTCAACTGTTGATGACACAAAAAAGATAAGTATGTGAGACAATATATATATTAAATAGCTTGATTTAGCTATTTCACAACATATACATCTATTAAGGCATACAGTGTGTACCATAAATATAAATAATTTTTGTCAATTAAAAATAAAGATATGTATATATAGAAAACACATATAGAGATAGCTATTAAAATAAACATTTTGATAATAACAATTACAAATTCATAGTTAAATATGTCAAATACAAACTTTAGGGGGCATGCAATCAGTATTTGATACTTGAATATCATCATTATTGAGCCAGTTTTATTTGACTTCAGCATCTAATTTACTTAAGATCTGAAAGTTCTGGAGAAGTTATACAGATAATATAACCAAAATGAGATCTAGTACTTAAGAAAATTTCTCAAGAAATGTTTCTGTTATATTCTACAAATATTCTGATTTATATTACATTATCTTAGAGATTGCCATCAGAAAGAACTTTTCTCTAAGAATGATGGAATGTTAAAAGCCCCCAAAAAGACATTTAAATAATCAATTGAAACTTTATTTATCTCCAAAGTAAATAAATATTTATACTTAGTAAGCAAATATAATCTTACTTTATAAAACATTTATATTTAAATATGTATATAACATGTACAATATAATAAGGTATGGATATACCATGGCCATTCTTGTACCTGTAGTATATTATTCTCAAACAATTTCACAGCATAGGGCATGTCATGTTTCTATATTAAAAGTAATATAGTAGTACTCTCCTTACATATGTCTTTGCTCAAAAAATTAATTTACTTACTTAGAATAAATAGCAAAAATATTAATTTTTCAATAATTTTTAATGGTTTAAAATCATAGGTAAATATCTAGATGTATACATTTCTATACCAAAAAATAACTGATAATGATATATATGCAAGAAAGTTTTGACCTAATAAATGACCCAGTATACTATATATTGTATAACTTTTGAAGGGAAAACGTAAGACTTTTTTTCCTATTATGAATTTAGGCACATCTTAATTAAATCAGTACAAGATTATCATTATAATATTTGGTTTCAGAATACTTATTATTTTTGATTACTTAATTATCAAGAATTAGTTATAGATTTTTTTACATCTTTCATGTAAAAGGATGACAAAATTTTATTTTCTATTTTGCAGCTATTATTTTTAACAAATAAATAATAATACTTAAAATGTTTGGAGGAGAGATCCAAGATGGCCGATTAGCAACAGCTCAGGAATGTAGCTCCCAGTGAAAGCGCAGAGAACGAGTGGACGCCGCACTTTCCGACGAATTTTTGTTGCCCACAGACTGGGAGATTCCCGGCAGAGGAGCCAC
>CAUYQU010049385.1:0-11993 GCA_963574635.1 Cheracebus regulus | reverse complement strand
CGTTTGTTTCCATCTGGGCCGTGAGTGGGACGAGGTGGCGCAGGGGTGGCGTTTGTTTCCATCTGGGCCGTGAGTGGGACGAGGTGGCGCAGGGGTGGCGTTTGTTTCCATCTGGGCCGTGAGTGGGACGAGGTGGCGCAGGGGTGGCGTTTGTTTCCATCTGGGCCGTGAGTAGGATGAGGTGGCGCAGGGGTGGCATTTGTCTTCCATCTGGGCCGTGAGTGGGACGAGGTTGTTCAGGGGTGGCATTTGTCTTCCATCTGGGCCGTGAGGAGGATGAGATGGCACGGGGTGGCATTTGCCTTCCATCTGGGCTGTGAGTGGGACGAGATGGTGCAGGGGTGGCATTTGCCTTCCATCTGGGCCATGAGTGTCCTCCCTGCAGGTGAGGTTTTGACTTTACCTCTTCTGATGGTGCACCTTGAAGGTGATTTCAGCCCAGGCTTACCTCTTGGATTTCAGGATGCGATGAGAGTGAGGAAGAGAATTCCCTTGAAGCCCTCCACTGAGGGGAAGGGGAGTTACATGAGTGTGATCTGTTTTATTCTGGAGGCAAATCAAAGGGATTTAAACATTGTTCAGGGGTCTTACTACATAGTTCTCCAAAGAGTTGTGTTATGAAAAGGTTGTAGACGATTTAGTTGGCGTGAATGGAGAGCTGTGAGTGTGGAGAGGGACAGTGCCCTGGGGAGTCGGGGCTGGGCAGCCGCTCGTCTCCTCTTTGCTCGCCATGTGCACGCAGGATACTGTGCCCAGGACACATTCTCACGGATGCTGAACGCCGCGGGCTTCGGTTCTCACCTGCTAGTACGTGGGCGGAATCACGCTGCGGGCAAGGTGGTTTTGCTGCTTAGCTCTCCTGACGTCTCCTTGCCCTCGTCCCCAGCTTGGGGTTTGTTCCCCTCGTAGGGGTGCTGGGGGAACTTTGCCTTCAGTTCCTTACTTGGAGAGTTGGTTTTCAGTGTGGGTTGCTGGCCTGCTCCATAGTATGGCAGAGTCTGAGTGCAGGCCAAGTTGGTCTTTCAAAGGCCTTGGCAGAAGCATGTGGTTTACTTGTGGCAGGTGGGGACCCACAGCACCGGGGCAGATGCCATAAATCATTGTTTGACAATTTGAAACTCTAGAGAGGAAGACAGCATGGATAGAAAACTTTAGGCTAAACAGTCCATATTAGCTGAGTTTTAATGCTCTCAAGTAGTCAGCATTCTGTGCATTGAAGAAAATGGCTATTTTTTTCTTGCTGAAAACTAGAGAGGCAGAAGAAAAATCCTGTGATCTCTGTCAGAGACCTCTTGTCTAAAGGGTTTTTGACTTTATCAGCGTCAGTAATGTTAACAACCATTAAAAACCCAACTTCATGGGTTTTTTTGACATACTTACTTTTCACATTCTGAGCTGGTGTCCCTGTGCCTTTCCAGTGTCCCCTAAATGTCCTCAGCGACCCCTCTCTGTGGTACCCACATCTCCTCATTGAGCTGTTCCTGAGTGTCCTGGGCATCCCCTCATCTCCTGATTGGACTGTCCGCGACTGTGCTGGGTGTCCCCTCTCTGTGGTGCTCACGTCTCCTGGGTCTCCTGGACCCTTTCTGCGGTCACTCATGTCCTGGGTTCCATTCAGCCCTTTTGTTTATAGCAGGTGCTATATTAAACCTCTCTATAGAAGTTAGGTTTAAAGAAAAAGAGTTAAGATGGGTTGCAGTGGCTCACACTTCTAATCCCAGCAGTTTTGGAGGCCAAGGCGGCCAGATAGCCTGAGGTCAAGAGTTTGAGACCATCCTGGCCAACATGGTGAAACCCTGTCTCTACTTAAAATACAAAAATTGGCCGGGTGTGGTGGTGTACACCTATAATCCCAGCTACTCAGGAGGCTGAGGCAGAAGAATTCCTTGAACCCTGGAGGCAGAGATTGCAGTGAGCTGAGATTGTGCCACTGCACTCCAGCCTGGATGACAGAGTGAGACTCCATCAAAAAAAAGGTATTTAATATATTTATGAGGTATTACAGCTTTTTTTGTTCGCCCTAATTTTCACATGTCCAAGAAGGGTTTTAGTGGCTTGTCCATGAAAAGTTTCCATTTTTCATTTTGACTAAATCTGTTTTTTTGTTTGAGATAAACTCCCGAATGCTTCCTTTATTTGTGCCATTAAGGAAGTGTTTCTCAAAGTGAAAATTGAATAGTTGTGGTAAATCTTCTCTGCAGGAAATGATCCTTGATTGATTTTGCTTAGCTGAAGTTAGGTTTATCATCAGGCTCTGTTGTAGCAGGGTGGTAGGGTTGTACCCTAGCTTGGAGTGTGTTACTGTGGCTGGTGATAAGAGGTTAGGGTTAGCATCACGCTGTGTTACTAGGGTTGTGGGGTTGTACACTGTGCTGTTGGAGTGTGTTACTGTGGCGGGTGGTACACGGTTGTTTATCATCAAGCTTTGTTGTACCAGGGATGTAGGGTTGTACCAGGGTTGTGGGGTTGTGCTGGGGCTGTAGGGTTGTACTCTGTTGGAGTGTGTTATTGTGGCTGATGATAAGCAGCTAGGTTTAGCATCAAGCTTTGTTGTACTGGGGATGTAGGTTGTACGGGGGTTGTGGGGTTGTACCCTGTGTTGTTGGAGTGTGTTACTGTGGCCGGTGATAGTGGTTAGGTTTAGCATCAAGCTCTGTTGTGCCAGGGTTGTAGTGTTGTACTGGGGTTGTAGGGTTGTACTCTGTGTTGGAGTGTGTTACTGTGGCTGGTGATAAGCTGTTAGGTTTAGCATCAAGCTCTGTTGTACTGGGGCTGTAGGGTTGTACCGGGGCTGTAGGGTTGTGCCCTGTGTTGTTGAAGTGTGTTACTATGCCTGGGGATAAGCGCTGCGTGTTGGGCACAGGCCTCAGTGCAGCTGTGGAGCAGGAACGGCACAGAAGAACGAGCTGAGGTTGCTTCGGCAAAGCACTCATGCTCCCCTCGGGGAGACCGGCTGAGAAATGCTGAGTGTATGATAAAATATACTGTTTGCTAAGAACAGTGGCAAGGAAAACCTAGCCACCCCCGCCCGCAAGTGGAAAACTGCTTGGGGCATTCTAAAGTAGCAAAACAGTACATGTATATCATATGATGTTTAAAACACGGGATATGTGGCCTGCGCCCGTGGCTCCCTCGGGGAGAATCCTTTCTAGTTTGTCCTTGATGAGTGGTAAGCAGGCACCAGCTGCCTACCTAGTTTATCTTGGTTCTGTGAGAAAACCCTGAACACTTGTTTGTTAATAATCACCTGTTCAGAGAGACTAAATACTTGGGTCCGAGGCCCTCAGCCCAGAATGTGTCAGTCCCTGAGGCTCTCAGCTCGGAAGGCTGTTGGCACCCGGATAGGCCCACCTTGCTGTTCTATCTGGGTGTCTGCTTTTGAATGCCTTTCAGCGCTGCCTGGGTGGGGGTCTCTATGGCCGAGCTGGTCTCAGTAGAGACTAGCCTGGATCTTGTAGGAAACAGCATCATGAGGGTTGCCAGGAGGCGGTGGTGCAGTGTGACAGGAGGCAGCCCAGCTGGGGGCGAGGGTGCAGAAGGGGGGTCCCCACCCTTGCCTTAGAGCATGCTAAACCTTTACCGTCCTCATGGTTTCTGTGGGTCGGGGCTTGGGGGGCGGCATAGTGGGACGTTAGGGTGCAGTCCTCACACTCCCTGAGGTTAAATTGGGCTGAGGGGCCCTTCTGAGGTGTGGACCTGTGCTGGCCTCTGCCTGGGCCTCCCCAGGAGGCTTGGGTGTCCTTGCGCTGTGGCAGCTGGGTCTCCCAGGGTGCGTGGTGAGAGCTAGTGGGTGCCACAGCCAGGTGGAAGCTCTGGACAGGACCCTGGGCAGGAAGACACTCAGCTGTGCCTCTACCCCGTTCTCCTCGTCCGAAGTGTGGCGGCACGGGCAGATCGCTTGAGCTCAGGGGTTCGAGATCGGCCTGGGCAACATGGCGGAACTCTGTCTCTACAAAACATAAAAAAATGAGCTGGTTGTCATCCCAGCTGCTTGGGAGGCTGAGGTGGGAGGATGACTTGAGCTGAGGTTGCGCCACTGCACTCCAGCCTGGGTGACAGCCAGACCCTGCCTCGTAAAAACAAAAGGAAGACAACGAAGTGTGACGTGGAGTCTGGCCCACGTTCACGGGAGGGGGAATCAGCTTGACTTGTGAAGAAAGGGTTGTTGAAGCATCAGTGGAAGTATTTTAAGACCACTTCAACTTCCTATTTAAATATTCTCTCTTAGATTCTTAGGACAGTTGAATACCTACTGAACCGGCTGCCCGATGCACTCCGTACTGGCACACAGTGTGGATTCTGTACAGGCTGGCGGTTGGGGGGCACTGTGAGTGTTAAGCAGTGCTGTGTGGACTGAGGCTTCCTTTCCAGAAGGTGAGGGTTTAGCTGAAAGATGAAAGATGGATTATCCAACGAGGAGCAAACACTTTCAAACATCAGAGGAACTGGACGGCGTTTTTGGTTGTGGGGCCTTTCTTGGGTTTTCTCAGTGCAGCCCCAGCTCTGAGACAGTGGTCGGTGTGTGCTAGGGGCTTGGTGTGTATTTGCTGAATACAAGTACAGGGTCTTTGGGGGCCATAGTGATGGGTGAACTTGTGGGCTGACCGGTTGCCCAGTACAAACAGACAAGCGTGACAGGGTGGTCCGCAGGGACAGGCAGGCTTTCTCTGGTGACTGCGGTTTGAATATTCATTCCACAGTGTTGGTTCAGTTCCTGTTTTGTGACTGGCTGTTGACAGGACTTTAGAGTTGGAAGCTGCTGAGCTTCATGATGCCTCAGTGTCCTCACTGGAAAAATGGATCCAATAACCTTAGTAGGGTTATGAGATTTAAATACCGTGCTTGATTCAGGATAGCATCAAGAAGCACCAGATGCTACACACATTTCTGTCTGTCTGTCATACATCCCAGCTGCTGTTGCTGCATAAAAGACTGGTGTGAGTACAGCAGCCTTCTAATTTTCTAATATTCTGTGAATCAGGCGAGCTCACAGCAGCAGGCTTAGTTCTGCCACTGATATCTGGGGCCTCGGCTGGAGAGACTCAAGATTTGGGGGGCGGCAACTCATGAGGGGCTGTGGGAGCCGTGCCTCTCATGCATCTGCCCTGGTGCTGGCTGTGAGGGACCCCTCTGGGCCCGTGGCTGTGGCATCTGCAGGGGCCTCTCCCCAGGGCTGCTTCCCTTCCTCACAGGGGAGTGTCTGGAGCTGCAGCCCAGGAGGCCCACGATGCCGGCTGTCCTGGGTTGAGCCCAGCAGTGCAGAAGGAGCACACACTCCCTCTGTGCATGCAGCATTTGGGATGAGAGTCTGTTATGGCTGTTTTTGGAAGATACAGTGTGACAGAATATATTTTAAATCCACAGAATATTTGTTCTTGATCTGTTGCTCAACTGCCGTTATAACTTGTTTGCAGTTTTCTTTTGTAATATTTAATAATTTTGAAGTAGCCAAAGGGATGCATTTTATAATGTGTAATTTTAGACTAGTGAATAATTTCTTAAAATCTGTATTTCTGTTGCCTTTTATTCCAGGAGGTGGAGAAGTATTTTCTGGCATGTCAGGAATTAACTGCCATTGATTTAGATGGCCTAATGGAAAAGCAGCTCACCAGAGCACACAAAATTAATTATTTTAAACTTTAAACATTCTAACTTTATCTTTTCTGTTTAGAGAAGAACCAAAGATGATACCTGGAAAGCAGATGACCTCAGAAAACATCTTTGGGTAATTATTGTAAATAATTTAGATTGGGATTGTGAATAATTAGATTGGGATCTGTGTGGGACTTCTGTGGTTTTCTTGGACCGCTTTAGCTGGTACCCAACGCTGCATAACTTTGGTTACGAGTGCCTCATTTTGGAAGTCCTTTCAACTTGGAGATGAAGGCGTGCAGCTAATAATCTCTCTGGAACTCGCACCTGCTCGTGGGGTCCTGCCGTGGCTCAGGTGCAGGGGGTTCTCACTTCAGGGGACAGCAGCAGTGGGGTGGGAGCGGGGCTATGGGATTGAGATACAGTCCTGAGAGTTTTAGAACGACGGTTCTTGTTTGTATAGAGCTCAGGCAGTTTGCGTCTCAGTGACTTTAAAATACAGTTTTAGTATCAGTCTTTTAACACATGTAGTATTTAATTTACTTCTGGTTAATTTTACTTTTGTTTGTTTTAGAGACAGAGTCTCACCCTTTTGCCCAGGCCAGTGTGCAGTGATGAAACCTTCTGGGCCTAAGCCATGCTCCCACCTCAGTCTCTCGAGTAGCTAGGACTACAGGCAAGAACCACCAGGCCTGCCGAGTTTTTAATTTTTAAATTGTTTTGGGTAGAGATGGGGATCTCACTATGTCGCTTGGGCTGGTCTTGAACTCCTGGCCGCAGGCCATCCTCCTGCCTCAGCCTCCCACAGTGCTGGGATAATAGGTGTGAGCTGCCATGCCTCGTCCTACTTATTTTTTTTGAATTTTACTTTATTTTTCATATTTAGGGGGTAGAAGTGCAGGTTTCTTACCTGCATATCTTGCGGAGTGGTGAAGTCTGGGCTGTTAGTGCCCCTATCACCCGAATAGTGAACATTGTACCCACGAGGTAATTTTTCACCCTCTAATACACATAGTGTTTTAGATTTGATTTGCCAATAAATGTGAATGTCCATGATACTGGGGTGCTAGGTGGCAGCGGTAGAAGTCTAAGCTTGACTCTGTGTCCTTTAGCGTCTAAGAACATCCATGCAGGCCCTGGCCCAACTGGGATTGGAAAGCAGCTGAATGCAAATATGTTTTAAGCTCCTGCAGCTGTGTGTGCTTCTCACATTCAGGTATTAAAAGTCTAATGGGAATCTGCCTTCCTGGTCACAGAGGACCATTTGTTTCTTGTTTTAGGCCATACAGTCAGGTGGTTCCAAGGAAGAAAAGAAGCACAGAGAGAAGAAGCTGCGTAAGGAGTCTGAGATGGACCTTCCTGAACACAGGGAGCCAAGGTGCAGGGATCCTGACCAGGATGCCAGGAGCAGAGACAGAGTGGCCGAAGTCCACACTGCTAAGGAGAGTTCTCGCGGGGAGAGGGACAGAGACAGGCAGATGGAGAGGAGAAGAGATGCAAAAGACCGGGAGAAAGAAAAGCTGAAGGAGAAATATCGAGAGGCAGAGAAGTCTCACAGCAGAGGAAAGGACAGGGATAAAGAAAAAGACAGAAGGGCCAGGAAGGAAGAGCTCCGGCAGACCATGGCCCACCACGCCCAGCTGGGCCAGGAGGCACGCGACTGGCAGCTCCTGGAGCGGGCAGAGAGGAAAGGCCGCTCAGGTGTGTCCCCACTCGCCTCCCTGCGGCTCCGCCTGAGGTGCCGCTTCGCTGCTCCTGACAGGTTGTTAGCTCGCTCCCTCTCCTTCCTCCTGCCCTCCCTCCTTCCCCTTTCTTTCCTTTCTTTTTCTGGACAGGTTCTAGCTCTGCCCCCAGGCTAGAGTGCACTGGTGCCATCACAGCTCACGGCAGCCTCAACTTCCTGGTCTCAAGCAGTCCTCCCACCTCAGCCTCCCTAAGCATTGGCATCATAGACGTCAGTCTCCCTGCCCAGCTGGCTCTGTTTCTTTTCAAAGTTCTTGCTGTTTGAAATGTCCTTTTTTTTTTTTTTTGTCCATTTCTTTTTATTTTCTCTCACAGTTTTCACAAATGTTTTATCTTTGAAGTTAGAGGTCCCCATTCTCTCTCTTTTAGGGTGTGTGTGTATACTTTTTATCATTGTTTTCCTTTTGGTATTTTAAAAACTTATTCAGGCCAGGTGTTGTGGGTCATACCTGTAATCCCAGCACTTTGGGAGGCTGAGGTGGGAGGATTGCTTAAGCCCAGGATTCCAAGACCAGCTTGGACAACATAGGGAGACCCCATCACTACAAAAAATAAAACATTTAGCCACGTGCGTTGGCGCTTGCCTGTAGTTCTAGCTATCTGGTAGGTTGTGGTGGGAGGATCCCTTGAGCCCAGGAGGTCGAAGCTGCAATGAGCTATGATTGTGTCACTGCACTGCAGCCTGGGCAACACAGTAAGACCCTGTCCCAAAAAAAAACAAAAACTCAAACCATTTAGCTGGCCTGGCGCGGTGGCTCACGCCTGTAATCCCAGCACTTTGGGAGGCCAAGCTAGGTGGATCACCTGAGGTCAGGAGTTTGATACCCCCTAGCTAACATGGTGAAACCCCATCTCTACTAAAAATACACAAAATTAGCTGGGTGTGGTGGTGCATACCTGATACCCCGGCTACTTGGGAGGCTGAGGCAGGAGAATCGCTTGAATCCAGGAGGAGGAGGTTGCAGTGAGCCGAGACTGTTCCACTGCACTCCAGCCTGGGTGACAAAGCGAGACTCTTTGTCTCAAAAAAAGAAACCAAACAAAACCATATTTTAGGTTTATTATCTCAA
This sequence comes from Cheracebus regulus, assembly GCA_963574635.1. Classification (NCBI taxonomy): domain Eukaryota; kingdom Metazoa; phylum Chordata; class Mammalia; order Primates; family Pitheciidae; genus Cheracebus; species Cheracebus regulus. Next base: position 3,588 of record CAUYQU010049385.1, on the reverse strand, counting down.
TAAATCTGAATCCTCATTGTAAATAAAAATAATGCTTTTTGATAAAGAAAATTTTTCAAAAATGTATTTTATTTTATTTAGCTAAATTCTTAGGAATTGTAAGATAAAGGTACATACTTTTTTCCTCCCCAAATGGACATTTATTCAGTATTTTTTTGTTATGTAGGTGGTATATGCTTCTCATAAAAAATTCAAACCAGCTAATATAAATGTAAAAGGAATCTATTAGAAGAATAGGTAGTAACTCGTAGAATCAGCAGAAAGACTAGAAGGCCTGGCTGTGAAAATGATGGAAACCAAGGACCTTTACTCATTTTCATTGATAGACGTCTCATAGATACACTGTGATCTATTGATCCATTTCGCTGCTGGTGGCCATTTGAGTTCTTTGCAGATTTAGGCTATTAAGAATAAGGCTGCTAAGAATGTTATCATGCATGTCTTTTTGTGTTCATTTATGTGCATTTCTGTTGGGGTGGAATGGACGGGTTAATTGGGTTACCACTAATTTTGTTTGTTACTTACTAAAAACAGATCTAAAGTAGAGTCAGGGCTTGCCCTGTCGCCCAGGTTGTAGTGCAGTGGTGTGATCATAACCCACTGCAGCCTTGAACTCCTGGCTTCAGGTGATCCTCCTGCCTCAGCCTCCTGAGTCTACAGGCTCGCACTACTGTACCTGGCTATTTTTTTTTTTTTTTTTTTTGGAGATAGAGTCTCACTCTGTTGCCCAGGCTGGAGTGAAGAGGCACAATCTCGGCTCACTGCAGCCTCTGCCTCCCTGGTTCAAGTGATTCTCGTGCTTCAGCCTCCTGAGTAGCTGGGACTACAGGCACACACCTGGCTAATTTTTTGTATTTTTAGTTGAGATGGGGTTTCACCATGTTGGCCAGGCTGGTCTTGAACTCAGATAATCCACCCACCTTGACCTCGCAGAGTACTAGGATTATAGGTTTGAGCCACAGTGCCCAGGCAGCACCTGGGTAACTTTTAAAAATTTTTTGTAGAGTTGGGGCTCTCACATGTTGCCCACGCTGATCTTGAACTGGTCTCTAGCAGTCCATTTACCTTGACCTCCCAAAGTGCTAGCATTACAAGTAGGAGCTACTGCGCTTGGCCTAATTAATTTTTTTTTGAGATAGAATCTTGCTGTATTGCCCAGGCTGAAGTGCAGTGGCACAATCTTGGCTCACCGCAACCTCTGCCTACCAGGTTCAGGTGATCCTTGTGCCTTAGCCTCCTGAGTAGCTGGGATTACAGGCGTGTGCCACTACACCCTGCTATTGGCCTAATTAATTTTAACAGTAGTTGTTTTACTATTTAATGCTCTTTTCAAAATTATTTCTGATGTTTTTGGAATTTATTTGCAGTAAAATCTTTTGTTCTCAGATCACCCCTTTTTATTTTCTGTTTGTTCGTTTTTTCAATGTGGTGTTGAACTGTACTGGAAAGACTTTAAAAAACTGATTGTACACTAGACTCTTTAAAGTTCTTTCGTCTGTACGTCTCTTCTCTCATCTCCTTTCCTCCTGCACTGCCCGTCTGTAGAGCGTGGGCTTTATCCAGCACTGGGTCCCCGGGCCTCTTCTCCAGCAACCCCTTACCCTGGCTGGCTGGATGTAGTCTCATGGTTTTAAATACTGTTGATCCGTTTCCTCATTTCCAAGTTTTTGCCCCCAGCTGGGCATCATCCCTGAATTCCAGGCTTTTGTATCCCCTGTGCTTTGATGTCTAACAAATGACACAAGCGCAGTGTACCCCACATGGAGCTTCCCTGCAGGCTTGCCCATCTCTGTCGATAGCACCTGCGTCCTTCCGTCCTGAGGTCAGGGACCTGGCACAAGCTGGATGTCCTACTTTCTCTTCCAATCTCTCGGAGAGTCCTGGGTTTCAACCTTGAAAATCTATCCAGAACGGGGCCCTCCCTCTGTATCCCAGACTCCTAGAAGAGTGCTCAGTGCTTGCTAAATGCTTTTGAATAAATGGACTTTGCCTCAGTGGTCTCTGAAAGTTTAACTTTGCCCTGATATTTCAAAGTGTCCACTCTTGTAATTTTACATCTGATGCCTTTCTTCTGTGCAGATTTAGAAGAGAAAGTCCAGCTTTCCTTGCTGCATGATGCTTTGGTGTCATCAGTACCTGCCTGGCTCTGTTTGTCCCTGGTCTGTCTTGTGGGCCATGCTAGACCTTGGCACTTCGGCCTCCACAGCCCAGGATGGATGCTGCAGCCTGGTACCCTGGGGAGTCTGCTGCATCTGGCTTCCTTGGTTATTCAGGCGCCTCTAGCTTCCTTGGTCCCCTCAGCAGTGGGGGCGCCAGGAGGTATAGAGACTGTGCTGTATCCTTAGTGCATCCAGGAGGGCAGGAATTTTCCTGGAGCTCACATTTGGCTAAAGTGTTTGGCTGACCGGGCTGGTTCTCCTGTTCAGACTAAGCTCTGCTTCTGCGTAATGCGCAGAAACCCTGAAGGCTCTATGAGTCTGGGCTGGTGCCCCGTTGAATTTCCAAGGGTTACTCAGACATTTGCTGGGTTGCTTCAGTAGCAAACTGAGTGAGGCAAGAAGTCTCTCTGTTCCTTAGTATACGAGTCCGTCCTCACACTGCTATAAAGAAACACCTAAGGCTGAGGAATTTTGTAAAGAGAAGAGGTTTAATTGGCTCTCAGTTCTTCAGGCTATACTGGAAGCATGGTTGGGGAGGCCTCAGGAGACTTACAGTCTTGGGGGAAGGTGAAGGGGAAGCAGGAGGAAGAGAGAGAGAGTGGGGAGGTGCCACACACTTTTAAACAACCAGATCTTGTGAAAACAGTATCACAGGAACAGCACCCGGGGGAAATTCGCCCCCATGATCCAGTCACCTCCCACCAGGTCCCACCTTCAGCACTGGGGACTACATTTCAGCGTGACATTTGGGTGGGGACACAGATCCAAACCGTATCACTTAGATTGCCATGTTCATCTCCTTCTTCATTTTAAATTCGATACTAGAACTCTTCATTTTTGAGGTGGGGCATGTGTTTTAGTTGAAGAATATTTTGAAATACATATTAAAATGTGCAATACAGTCCACAGCAAGATGTTAAAAGATCTTTTTGATGTGCTAACATTTGGGAGTATTAAAAATATGTTTTACTTTTTGTAGTGAGTAAAGTAAGAAATGAAGAGAAAGATGAAGACTCTGAAAGAGGAGATGAAGATAGAGAAAGAAGATACCGAGAAAGAAAGGTATGCAAAGCAAGGCCTGGGGAAAGAAAGGTTTTCCAAATGTTGCCAAGTAAAAGATGTGGTTCTTGTTTCTTTTTGAGACAGAGTCTTACTCTGTTGCCCAGGCTGGAATGCAGTGATGCGATCTTGACTCACTGCAACCTCCGCCTCCCGGATTTAAGAGATTCTCCTGCCTCAGCCTTCTGAGTAGCTGGGATTACAGGCATGCACCACCATGCCTGGCTAATTTGTATTTTTAGTCGAAACGGGGTTTCTCTATGTTGGTCAGGCTGGTCTTGAACTCCTGACCTCAGGTGATCTGCCTGCCTTGGCCTCCCAAAGTGCTGGGATTATAGGCATGAGCCACTGCGTCTGGTCTTTATTTTAT
>CAUYQU010049384.1:0-20687 GCA_963574635.1 Cheracebus regulus | reverse complement strand
CAAATATTTACAGAACTCTCCTCCCCAAATCCACAAAACATACATTTTTCTCAGTATCACATTATACCTATTTTAAAAGTGACCACATAGTAGGAAGTAAATCACTCCTCAGCAATTGCATAGCATTTCACAGGTTTAAATCAAATTTTGGTTGGCTGCTTATTTGTTATTTTCATCCCCTATTCCTTCCTGTCTCCATTGTTAAGCACAATTATTGGCATAAAAGAGTTTTTTAATAGCCATTTTTAAACTACATTCTAGCCTGGGCAATAAAACAAGAATCTCATTCTCTCTCCCTCTTTCTCTTCCTCTTTCTTTCTCTCTTTCATTCTTTTTTTTCTTTCGTTTGCTGTTTTTTTCTTTCTCCTTTTCTCTCTTTTTCTTAAAAAAAAAAAAAAAGAAAGAAAAGAAAAGAAAAGGAAGACTCACCAACAGAAGCAGAGTTTTTAAGAGTTGACTCCTTTGGGGTTCCTTTTTCAATTCGTATCGTGGCCCACTGTTCAAAAACAAGAAATATTAATTTAAACTGTCCCACAAACACAACATAAAGTACTTCAATCATGATTATACAGAAGTGAAATTACACATTAAGCTCTGGCAGTATCTGAAGTAAAGAGATACCCCAGTGAATCTCTGATGTAGCAGTGTTCCAAGTCCCAAGTATACTTTTCTATCAGTTACTGATAATGCCCTAATAAAATGTGGAAAGGACAATATTTACCCTTTCTTAACCACCTCACACGCATCAGTCTCTTAATAAATTACTCCTTGAAAAGGCTGTGAAGCATGGGGGGCATGAGTACAGGTCACGGCCTCAAGAACATCTGGGTTTGAAATTACTTCTTCTCTATAGGCCTTCATTTCCTCATTGTAAAATCAAGATAATAGATCCTATCCCATAGGGTTGCTGTCACATTAAACGAGATGACACATGTAAGGGCCTAACCGTAGAACATAAAGTGTAATGATTATTTTCACAACAAATTAGACATTCAGGGTTAAGGCACACTCAAAGATGCATCAGAAATAAGCTTGCAAAAAGAGGTAGCGCAGACTTGAAAAGCTGGAAAGGACTCAATGAAATCATTAACTAGAGCACAATTGGCTCACATCTGTAATCCCAGCACTTTGGGAGGCCAAGGCGGGCAGATTACTTGAGGTCAGGAGTTCAAGACTAGCCTGGCCGACATGGTGAAACCCCATCTCTACTAAAACTACACAAATTAGCCAGGCATGGTAATACATGCCTACAATCCTAGCTACTCTGGAGGCTGAAGCAGAATTGCTTGAACCTGGGAGGCAGAGGTTGCAGTGAGTGGAGATCGGGCCCCTGCACTCCAGCCTGGGCGACAGAGTGAGACTCTGTCTCAAAAAGAAGGAAAAAGAAATCATTAACTACAGAAAATCACCTGTCCACATGGTTACTTATGAAGATGCATAGGGAAAATGTTATGATTATGAAGATCTACAGATTTGAGGAAATGTAAGAACTGGAAAACACCTCTCACTTTGTTTTGAAAGTAGCTAGGAGTATAAAGAAATGTACCTAAATGTGATATTTTTTATTTTTTTCTCTATACATGTTTTACACATTTCCCAAATTATTTATTATTAACATCATAGTTCAAAAACTACTAGTGAACTTTTCAAGTCATCATTCTAGAGAATCCCAAGGGCTCTTATTCCCGTTAGAAAATAAGCAATTAATATGATATCTAGAGGATTACAATTTCAAAAGCTATCAACATCTAAACTGACTAATTTAGGATGAGGGAAAACAGCAAAATATGAGGTTAAAAGTATTGTAATAATTATAATTAAACATAAGCACCCTTGAAGGGGCAGCAGCCAATTTCTTTTTTTTTTTTTTTTGGAGACACAGTCTTGCTGCAGCCTTGACCTCCTGGCCTCAAGCAATCCTCCTACCTCAGCCTCCTGAGTAGCTGGGATCATAGGCCCGCATCACCACTTCCAGCTAATTTTGGTATTTTTTGTACAAACTGGATTTCACCTTGTCAACAAGACTGTACTCAAACTCCTGAGCTCAAGCAATCCACTGGCCTGAGCCTCCCAAATTGCTGGGATTACAGGTATGAGCCACCATGTTCAGCCAGAGACAGATTTATTTATTTTTATTTTTTATTATTTATTTCTTTCTTTATTTTTTGAGATGTAGGTTCGCTCTTGTTGCCCAGGTTGGAGTGCAATGGTGTGATCTCAGCTCACTGCAACCTCTGCCTCCTGGGTTCAAGCAATTCTCCTGCCTTAGCCTCCCAAGTAGCTGGGACTACAGGCACCCACCACCATGCCTGGCTATTTTTTGTATTTTTAATAGAGTCGGGGTTTCATATGTTGGCCAGGGTGGTCTCGAACTCCTGACCTCAGGTAATTCACCCTCCACAGCCTCCCAAAGTGCTAGGATTACAGGTATGACCCACCACACCCAGCCCAGAGACAGATTTATTAATATGCCAAGTCAAAAATCTCAGTTACTACTAGATTCAAAAGAGTTTGTGGACTAGAGAAGTTAAAAAAATTTTCAAACAAATAACAAAACTGATAGAGAATAAATAACCTAACATGTACATGAAGGTTAGGGAATAACGCGTGATATCTGACTACGTCAGAACCCCTGCAAAACAACCCACAGAGCCAAACAAGAACATGCCATTTGCACTTAGAGAACAGCCTATAAATAGAGGCCAATCTTTCCAGCTTCCAGTGACAAGTGACTCAATAATAAGACTCAGTCTTAATCTGATTGCATCCTGTTATCTTTTGCAGATTTAGTACAGGAGTTCTCAAACTCTGGACTAATACCATTCAGCATTTCTCAACTGAGGTAACTGTTTCCATAGTTTTTTATTTAAAGCTTTAGCGCCTATTATCATTTGTAAGTATTCCACGCAAGATATGATTAAAATAAAATTTTGTAAACAATCAATCATGGTTAATCTCAGACTCACTTTTTTTAATTGTGGACGGGTAAGTTTATATTTTATACAAATGGTAGTTACCTTAGACTAGAACTATTATTCCATGCTCATGTGATGAAAAATGCTGGTATTCTGTGCCTGTTGTGGGCTGAACTATGTCCCTCCAAAATTCATATATTGAAGCTCTAACCCCTAGTATCTCAGAATGTGATTATATTTGCAGACAGAGTCTTTAAAGGGTGACTAAGTTAAAATAAAGCCCTTAGGGTGGGCCCTAATCCTATCTGACTGATGTCCTTGTAAGAAGAGAAAATTTGGACACACAAATAGACACACAGGATGTGAGCACAGAAAGGGCCGTGTGAGGACACTACACTTTCTTGCTAGAAGGTGGCCACATGCAAGCCTAGGAGAGAGGCCTCAGAATGATGCTAAACCTGCCGACACCCAGATCTTGAACCTGTACCTTCCAGAACTGAGAAAATAAACTTCTGTTGTTTAGGCCACCAGTCTGTGGTACTTTGTTATGGCAACTCTAGCAAACTAATACAGTGACATTCCTCAAATAGCATGATGTGCTCAAAAGCACTCCATGTTTTGGCACCAGACAAGTTTCAGAATGCATTTCTCCTGAAATGATAGCTCTAAAGACCTATCCTACTTAGCACAATCACTGTGTTAAGATAAGCAAATTTGAGGCCAGGCACAGTGGCTCATGCCTATAATCACAATACTTTGTGAGGCCAAGGCAGGAAGATCGCTTGAGCCCAGGATTTGGAGACCAACCTGGGCATCAGTGTGAAACCTTGTCTCTACAAAATAAATGTTTAAAATTAGGTGGGCCTGGTGGTACACATCTGTGGTCCCAGCTACTCAGGAGGCTGAGGTGGGAGGGTTGCCTGAGCCCAGGAGGTCAAGGCTGCAGTGGCCTGTGATCATGCCACTGCACTCCAGGATGGGTGACAGGGAGACCCTGCCTCAACAAAAAAGATACACAAGTGTTAAGGTTGAAGAAGCAGACATTTAATGCCTAAGGGAATTTGCACTAGAAAACCCTTTTCTTTCATAGGTTAACTCTCTGGTGAACATAAAAACATGCCTGTGCCTTGCAGCTAGATAGATACACATTTGAATTGCAGTTCTGCCAATTCCTGACTTTAGTAATCATCTCAGACAACAGACTTTAACGTCTTGGGGCATCCATTTCATCATCTCTAAAACAGGGACAAGGCCAGGCGTGGTGGCTCATGCCAGTAATCTCAGCACTTTGGGAGGCCGAGGCGGGCAGATCACTTGAGGACAAGAGTTAGAGACCAGCCTGGCCCACATAGGGAAACCCCGTCTGTAAGCAAATACAAAACTTAGCCAGGCATGGTGACTTGTGCCTGTAATCCCCGCTACTCAGGAGGCTGAGGCAGGAGTATCGCTTGAATCCAGGAGTGGAGGTTGCAGTGAGCTGATTGTGCCACTGCACTCCAGCCTAGGTGACACAGCAAGGATCTGTCTCACAAAAAGAAATAAAATAAAAATAAAACAGGGACAATATCAAGGGGGGCTGTAAAGGCTGAAGGAGACAATGTAGCTGCTGCCTACAACACAGTAGGCCACAAAGTTACCTCCTCCTCCCTATATTCCACATTTTAGGCCCCCGAAATGGCCAGTTTTTTCCGACTGTCAGTGCCTCTCCCCATAAATTGCTATTTCTCTTTTACCATGCCAGCTTCTCTAGCCAATCAGACCAACCCAAATACAAAGACAGACTATCTCTCGTAGAGGTTCTGAATCTCTTACAGGGGTATCTCAGAACACATCTGCCTCAAGGCATCACAAAAGAGGCAGCTCTGTCAGCAAAAGGGTCCTAAAGTACACAAGTGGCTTCTAACAACCCTCACTCTCTGCCCTGCGAGGAAAGTTGAAAGACATTTATCAATCAAGTTCTCTTTCCACCTAATTTCCAAATCCTCTTAGAGGGAAAAAAGTAGCTGTCCAAAATTCACCAAAAAGAAATGGCTTTAAGTCTAACTTTTTTTTTTTTGAGACGGAGCCTTTCTCTGTTGTCCAGGTTGGAGGGCAGTGGCGTGATCTCGGCTCACTGTAGCTTCTGCCTCCCGGGTTCAAGTGATTCTCCTGCCTCAGCCTCCTGAGTAGCTGCAATTACAGGTGTGCACCACCACACTCAGCTAATTTTTGTATTTTTAGTAGAGATGGGGTTTCACCATGTTGGCCAGGCTGGTCTCAAATTCCTGATCTCAGGTGATCTGCCTGCCTCAGCTTCCCAAAGAGTTGGGATTACAGACGTGATCCAGCCAAGCTTTACTTTTCATAATTTGTATTCCTAAAACAATTTTATGAACTATAAAGCTGTAATATTAACATACATACCCAACAAATTATTATATATCCCTTGAAAATCACTGGCTTGGAGAATCACTAAACTTATTCTAAGCTAAATATTCAAGGCTCACCCTCAAGTATCTTGCCGTATCAGTGACTTATGCATACATTTAGAGATACTCAGCAATGCAGAAGAAAGTATGAAGTAAGCACTCAATAAATGATTATTACTTGAACCAGTGAGTTAAGAAGCGGTCAGAGAAGAGCATAAAGCTCAGTGAGTTAACAAATAGCAATTACCAAAATCACCAATTTAGAAGGTACCCTACACTCATTCCAACTTCTAGAATTTTGAGTTTGTGGTCATGAGAAAGTCACCCATTGACAGTAAAACTTGACAAAGTAAACATACAATGGACAAAACTAAATGATCTTTTAAAATGATACATAAATTATAACCAAAGAAACTTGAAAAATATACAATTATGATCAGAGCCCAAAGAATATTCTTGGGAATGAAATGTAAAGAAAGAAACAACTAAATCAATTAAGAATTTACCAAGAAGTGATACAAGGGCTGGGCCTTGAACGGAATCTACAGAAAGGCAGGGTATTTGTCCAGCACTGAAGATGTTCTAATACTAAACATCAGCATAATACTTTAAGGAATTAGTTCTATAGTTGAGAAAAACGATCCACCATATTAACCCCAGTCTAAAAAAAATGTCTTCAAAACATCTAACATTGTTCTAGTTGAAGGATGGAAGATCTTGGGTTACTGTTTCCTTCTCCTGTACCTAAAGCAGAAATCACTATGAGATCACAGTTCTGTTTCCAGATGAGCTCAGATGCTCCCAAACATAGGAGTTCCAGGCAGCCACAAATAACAAATCAGAGCTGACTCACATAGTGAATCTATATTCAAATTCCACATACAGCAAGCATTTCTCTGACCTAATAACTTAGTCTCAGCAGACAGAGTGGTTCCTTATGTGCCACCTACCTGGTTTCCAAGCTATCTCGTTTCTCCCACCAGAATTATAAACTGGCATTCTTGACAGTTTTGACTGACAAGAAGTTCAGCTCTGGAGTTGTCCTGGACAAAAATTAAAACCTGTGGCCCTGTCAAACTGAAAGTCAGATCCTGGACTGGAGATCATCCTATCAGTTACAATAATTTGCCAGCTGAGAGTAACTAGCTGGCTTCCCTCCTTAGCTGTTCCTTGTGTTACTAAAGCAAAACAGACAGGAGTGAGCCCCTGGAAGCCAGTGGGTGTGATTTACCTTTATACCAATCTCACACGGGTATAAATTCCAAAAGACATTGCTGCATGGGAGAACATTTCAGTCATTTCAGAGTGCAGAGAAAGAGGGAACACCTGTTAAAGAGGATCATCTTCTATGGGAGAGGATTCTGAAGAAGGTCTAATAGTAGGAGGCAGTTAAGAAATTCACAGCATAATGTGACCAAGCTCAGAATGTAAAGTCAGAAGAGTAAAACTGAGAAATAGCTGGGTGCAGTGGCTCACGCCTATAATCTCAGCACTTTGGGAGGCTGAGGCAGGCAGATCACCTGAGGTCAGGAGTTCAAGACCAGCCTGGCCAACATGGTGAAACCCCATCTCTACTACAAATACAAAACTTAGCCGAGTGTGGTGGTATGCACCCGTAGTCCCAGCTATTCGGGAGGCTGAGGCAGGAGGTGGAGGTTTCAGTGAGCCAAGATGGTGCCACTGCTCTCCAGCCTGGGTAGCAGAGCAAGACCTTGTCTCAAAAAAAAAAAAAAAAAAAAAAAAAAACAGAAATAGCTCCCAAGTAGAAACAATATAATTTTAAAAACATGAGGGCTAAGGATGAAGAATCACATGTAACTTCAAAGACCACGCAAAGGAACAGCCACAAACAATGGTCTAGGGCAATAGAGGAGGTTAGCAGGTCCAAGACAGTGTCCAGTGAGTTAGAGATGTATACCTGGGAGCCACCCAATTAGCTGAGGAAGAAGAGCAGATAAAACCACGTCCTAAGGACAGAGAGAAAATAAGGTCACAAAAATGGGAACCAAACTTATTAGAAGGCACTGTGAATGCTAGAATCTCAGTAATCATATTATTCTTTGAATAGCAGCAAACATTCATATAGCAGGTGCAGGCAGCCTTCTAAGGTGCTTGACACATTTGAACTCATTTGGACAACCCTATGGAAATAGGAGTTATTGTTACTCCTATTTTATAGATGAAGAAAATGAGGCACAAGAGTAGATGACTTCCGTTAGGTCACATTTTAAGAAACAGAGCTGCAATTTTGGTGCCAAATCTTAGCAAACCTGTATGCAGGGTCTCTACTCCTAACCACTAAGGCTGCAGGGCCTCCTTCTCAGTTAAGACTCCTGTTTCAGGCCAGGCATGGGGCTCATGCCTGTAATACCAGCACTTTGGGAGGGGAAGGCAAGAAGATTGCTTGAGGGCAGGAGTTCAAGACCAGCCTGGCCAAGACAGCAAAACCTTGTCTCTTATGTAAAAAAAAAAATACATATATATTATTAAATTTTTTTAAATACTTCTGTTTGTAACACTTAATTCAAACAAACCACTGAACTCTGGCTCTCAGTTTCTCTGTCTGTAAAAGGAGGATAGCTCTTGCCTCCCCTACCCTACCCAGCCTTTTGACACTTAATAAAACTCTAAGAGTAAGCTCCAGTTGTTCTCTGCCAGACCCTCCTCCATCTAACATTTTTCTTTGCAGAATTTGGAAACAGGGGTGTAGGGAGACCTGAGGTTAAAGAATATATACCTTTTCAATGGCATTTCAAGTACTGTTGGTTAGATAAAATTTCCATGACTCCATTAAAATAAAATCAGATTTCTTTCTGCCATCCAGCAATTGGTCTCTTATCTTGAGCATAAAGAAGAACATGATGCCTTTCTGAACAGGATGCCTGAGTACACAAAAGGACCTCTGAAACCTGGGGCTGTAAAAGCTAGAGGGTGACCCTGCAACAGCACCGCATAATGGATACAAACAAATCCTGATACAAAAAGTTGGTTGCATTGTTATTTTAATCAGTAAAATAATAATGATGCTCCGGGAGTGGAGTGATTTTTTGCCTTCAACCAGAGGAACAACAGGGTGGTCCAGTGGTTTCAGCCTAGATCCCTCTAGCTCCGCGAAAGAAGCCGAGATGCTGCTTTTCGCACTACTGCAGACAAGGAACCGAAATCACGCACGCATGCACAGGCGCGCACACACCCCCGACCCGCGACCACCGACCTTGAGAACTGGACCCCGGCGTTCTCAGCCCGCAGTGGTGTGGGGCTGGCCGCATCCCTCCCGGCACTCACCTCTAAAGTTTTCACCAGGATCTTCATATAGATCTCGGAGATGCCCAGAGACACTCCGAAGACCGAAGGCAGAAGGATGAAGCCGAGAACCAGCGTCAGCCAGGTGGAAAGAATCTTCCCGGCCAGTTCTGCTCCCTCCATGGCTCGGCGCACCCACTCAGGAGAGGTCCGCAGTGGAGGGCCGAGCGCCACAGCAGTCCCTGTCCTCAGGCAGTCCCACAGGAGCTCCGGGAGCAGAGCGCCGAGCTCGGCACTCACCTCGCGGAAGGGAAGAGAGGAAGGAAAAAAACTTTCAGGATTGCGGCAATATCCTTCCTTCCTCCCGGGGCTCCTCCTCGCCTCTGGCGGTTAACTCTTTCTCCGCTGGCGGCCCAGGTCTGGGCTGAAGCCGCCGCAGACCTGGGTAGCGCGAGCGTGGGGTCGGAGCTGCGGTGGAGCGGAGGGACACCGCAGCGCGGGTAGAGCGCGCGGGCGCAGCTAGGAACGCGCCCCAGCCGGTGCCTGATTTCCTCTGGGTGGCGATTGCGACAACTCAGCAGATGACTCACGGAGGCCCTTCCCGTGCCAGGATCCCTGCGGGAGCACCGCACTTTGGCACACCGGTCGCCGGCGGAGCTGACACCGGGCCGCGGGCCGTGCTGGAGGCTGGCTGTGCTCGGGCGCCCAGCGCCCTATTTCTGCGCGCTGCCCTCGCCCCGCCTCCTCCGTCACCCAACGGGGAAGCTCCGTAGCAGGACTTGGACCCAGAGCGCCGCAGCCTCCTGGGCGGCCTCCCTACTTCCCGGCGCCCCGCCTCCCCCAGCACTCAGCAAAGGTCCTTTCAGGAGGAGAGTTTTCATCTGCAAAATGTTAATATTTTCTTCACCCGCAGAATGAACTGCTGACGTATCTGGGACGCTTGAGAAGGTTGGGACGCTTGTTTGTGTGGGTGTAAAACGACCTCTTGGGAGGGGCATCCGAGGACTGGAAAAAGCAGCGCGCACCCAGCAGCCGTGGGCGCCACTTCAGGCTCCCACACCTCCTTCCCGGACGGCCTGCAGCTGTGGGGCTCAATCTTGCTTATCTCGAGAGTAGGAAGCTCTCTCCACGGGTCGCCTAACCCATTCAGCCGCCATCTCCCTGGCACAGAAACCCTGTGGCTGAGTATCCGTCACTCCCTTCCTGGGGGAAGATTCCAACCACACCTTTCCCTACCTTTCAGCCAATACTGTCTGCGCTTAGGCGTAGCAGAAATGCCTGCCCGGCACACGCCTTCATTCACCAAGCTGACACGCGCCTCCGGGGTGTTCAGGTTCCTCGCCTCTACCGCGCCAGCCCTTATTAAGAAACAAAGGGCAAAACCCTGTATGTTATTTATTCCATTGCAGTTCTCTTAGAGACTTGAATTATTTTTAAGAATGAGCAGAAGGGATTTTGAGAACTGCAATAGATAAGAACAGGCTGCCTACCTAGGGTTTCCACATTGCCGCTGAATTCGACCAAAATCTCTTACACGTACTTTTCCGGTGTTCAAGGTGGAAAAACTGAGCGGGCCAGCAAACTGAATTGAAACAGTGTTGATAGCAAATATTGCAGAGAAAATGGTCCCTGCCCAGGGTGTGGAGGAAGTGGGTAGCCACGGAAGTGAGAAGCCCCTCTGTAAAGAATGTAGATGTTTGCCTTCTGCACTTAATGCCAGGTAGATGTCACAAGTCTCTTCCCACATTAAGAACAGAAACAATTATAACTTGTTTACTTAAAACCAGGTGATTACAACCAGGTTATGGGCCAGCCGTGGCGGCTCAAGCCTGTAATCCCAGCACTCTGGGAAACCGAGGCAGGCACATCACCTGAAGTCAAGAGTTCACAACCAGCATGGCCACCATGGCGAAACCTCGTCTCTACTAAAAATACAAAAAATTAGTCGGGTGTGGTGGCGCACATCTGTAGTCCCAGCTACTGAGACGGCTGAGGCAGGAGAATCGCTTGAACCAGGGAGGCGAGGTGGAGGTTGCAGTGAGCCACGATGTTGCCACTGCACTCCAGCCTGGGAGACAGAGTGAGACTCAGTCTCAGGGAAAAAAAAAAAAAAAGGTTATGAATGAAGAACTGTTAGGAGCTTGGTTTCTCAAAACTAAACCTCTGTATGGTTGGCTAGTTTAGAAAAACAAGGAAAACACAGCTACCGAAAGCTGCCCAAAGTCCCTGCTTTCACAAAAACTGTATACATTTAGTGCAAAACTCCAAAGATTATATTGGCACTTTTAACACCGTATGTTCAGGCAAAACTCTTATTTTCCTTTTATTTCCTCAAACCAAGATGACTAAGGGAGGCTAAATGCTTGTACCAAAGTTTACCCCACAAGGGAGATAATACATAATTTTGTGTGTGCTGAGTACAAACATTCTCCAGTGATTTTTGGTGCTCATAAACAAACTCCACAAAATGGTTTTGGTTTTGGTTGTTTTTTTTCCCAACTGTTATGGAAGAATTATTCTTCCACAGCTGAATGGTGCAATGGTAATAACATGGAATTTGGAGTCAAATTTCAGGATCCTGTTCCTTCTCAATCAAGGATTCACTTTTGTGTTTAATTCAGCCCTTGGCAGAGGGAAACTCGGGGGTAGGTTTTCAGAAATCTTTACCATGTGGCTACAGCAGAGGAAGGTTTATTTCAGGGCAGACATAAAAGCTTTCAGGGCAGACATAAAGGCTTTCAGGTCTTTTATGTGGAGTATGACCTGAGAATTTGAAGGCTTGATTGAGCTCATCCTTTTTTTCCCTACTACTCGGTGAAGTTAGAAACAATCAGCCAATCTCATTATATACTGTAGTTTGAGTAAAAGCAAATACTTGGCCATCCAGAACCTTGCCTCCTATAGATATTTTATTAGGAGTACCCAGGACCATGCCTTACATATCTCTTAATATCATAACATAGATTACCAGTACCCTCTTTATAACTGAAAATAGAGGCACTGGTGCCTTCAAACCTAATCAGATTAGAAAACCAACTCCAAAAAACTCATTGTTATGATTCTGTTTCTCTATAATGATTTCCACTACCAAAATTTCTATCAGTCAAAATCTTTTTTTTTTTTTTTTTTTTGAGACAGAGTCTCACTTTGTCACCCAGGCCAGAGTGCAGTGGTGGTGTGATCTCAACTCACTGCAATCTCTGCCTCCCAGATTCAAGTGATTCTCATGCCTCAGCCTCCTGAGCAGCTAGGATTACAGGCACCTGCCACCATACCTGGCTAATTTTTGTATTTTTAGTAGAGACAGGGTTTCACTATGTTGGCCAGGCTGGTCTTGAACTCCTGACCTCAAGTGATCTGCCTGCCTCTGCCTCCCAAAGTGCTGGGATTACAGGTGTAAGCCACCATGCCTGACCTCTGTCAAAATCTTGATCAGAGAAGCATAACAGAAAAAAAATATTTATTAAGAGATACTGTAAAGAATCATTTATGCAATTGGGGGGGCAGGCAAGGCAAGTGTGAAATCCATAGCACAGGCTCTCAGATGTGGCTGACTGAAATTCTAAGGCACAAGAAGCTATAAGTCCACTTGAAATTTCTTCAGAGAAACCTCAGCTCAGCTTTTAAGGATTTTGGACTGATTGAATCCACCCACCCAGATTATCTAGGATAATCTCCTTTTTACTTAAACTCAACTTTAATCACATCAATAAAATAACTTCACAGTAACTTCTAGGTTGTAACTAGAGGACTACAGCCCCAGAATAACTGGAGACAATATCCTGGCCAGGCTGACGCTTCAAAAAGATCATCAATCACATGTATGAGAGAATGAGGATAAAAAAGGAAAATAATATCTCAGTATTATTTTTAAAAAAATAGTTTTGACTTCATGGACCCTCTGAAAGATTTTTTTTTTTTCCCAGACAGGGTCTTACTTTGTCACCCAGGCACAGTAGCATGACCACAGCTCACTACAGCCTTGACTTCCTGGTCTCAAACAATCCTCCCACTTCAGCCTCCAGAGTAGCTGGGACTACAGATGCGCACAACCATCTCCAGCTAAATTGTTAATTTTTTTTTTTTTTGTACAAATGAAGTCCTTTTATTCCCAAACTGGTCTTTTTTCTTCCTCTTCTTCTTCTTCTCCTCCTCCTCCTCCTCCTCCTCCTCCTTCTTCTTCTTCTTCTTCTTCTTCTTCTTTCTTCTTCTTCTTCTTCTTTCTTCTTCTTCCTTCTTCTTCTTTCTTTTTGAGACAGAGTCTGGCTCTGTTGCCCAGGCTAGAGTGAAGTGATGCGATCTCGGCTCACTGCAACCTCCACCTCCCAGGTTCAAGCGATTCTTCTGCCTCAGCCTCCTGAGTAGCTGAGATTACAGGCGCCTGCACCATGCCCGGCTAATTTTTTTCACCATCTTGGCCAGGCTGGTCTCAAACTCCTGACCTTGTGATCCACCCACCTTGGCCTCCTCCCAAAGTGCTGGGATTACAGGCATGAGACACCAAGCCTGGCCCCCAGGCTGGTCTTGGACTTCCAGGCTCAGGCAATCCTGCTGCCTCAGCCTCCCAAAGTGTTATGATTACTGCGATGAGCCACAGTGCCCAGTTCCCCTGAAAGGTGGTGAAGACTTCCAGGAGTAGCTGAGCTATACTTGGAAAAATGTTGGATTATATGAAAGTTAAATATCAAACAAAAAATAACAGCGCTTGAAGATGCATTATTTACAGTGGAGTTGCCAATATCCCATGCCTTAACATATGTGAATTAAATTATATGACTAAAATAATGTAAAGAACAAAAATTGAAATAGTGGTCATTCCACTCAGAGAGCTTTTTGAAATTGGGAATATAAATGTGCTTTTTCTTCTAGAGGGCTCAGTTTCTGGGGGACGGTCTCTCAAAATGTGAACATTTTTTCCATGGAGTGCAATTCTCGTGTTTAAAGCTATAGTCTGTATTTTCAAACTACTCAGCCCTAAAAGCTGCACAAGTACTTCATTTGTGCTCAGCCCAAGAAGCAGTGAATCTATTCCAATACTGGAGGTGTAACTGCCCAACAGTTTCTTCTTGTCCACGGCCCAAATAAAGCGAATTTATTAAGGCAAGAGAATTGCAATAAAGAGTTTAGGCCTGGCCAGATGCGGAGGCTCACGCCTGTAATCCAAGCACTT
This sequence comes from Cheracebus regulus, assembly GCA_963574635.1. NCBI lineage: Eukaryota > Metazoa > Chordata > Mammalia > Primates > Pitheciidae > Cheracebus > Cheracebus regulus. The sequence continues at coordinate 6,951 of CAUYQU010049384.1, read as the reverse complement.
TGGAGCCCAAGGTGGGCGGATCACCTGAGGTCGGAAGTTCAAGACCAGCCTGACCAACATCACCATGTTGGCCCCGTCTTTATTAAAAAAAACCCCCGTCTTTATTAAAAAAAAAAAAAAGAGTTTAGGCCTGGCGCGGTGGCTCATGCCTGTAACCCCTGTACTTTGGGAGGCCAAGGTGGATGGATCACCTGAGGTCAGGATTTTGAGAGCAGCCTGGCCAACATGGTGAAACCTCATCCCTACTAAAACTACAAAAATTAGTTGGGTGTGGTGGCACACACCTGTAATCCCAGCTACTCAGGAGGCTGAGGTAGGAGACTCACTTAAACCCTTTGTTATCCTGGCTATCATCTTTGTTTCAAAGTTAAGTAATAAACTAAATTCCTCCTATAGTTAGCTTGGCCTACATCCAGGAATGGACACGGGCAGCTTTGAGGTTAAAGGCAAGATGGGGTCAGTTAGGTCAGGTTTCTTTCACTGTCATAGTTTTCCTATGTCAGATTATTTTTTACTGTCATAATTTTTGCAAAGGTGGTTTCAGAAAGAAAACTACCATAGTAAGAGGTGGTCTAAAATGATCTACATGATGGAGAATTTCTAGGGAACTTTTCAAGGATGATATTGATACGTCCAACTTTTTCTTTATGGATGGACTTAGAGCCTGCCTAATCCTTGGATCTACTGTTACAGACTTTAGACAAATTAAATTTAACAGAGTTTAATTGAGCAAAGAATGGTTTCTGAATCAGGCAGCCCACCTTCCCAAACCAAAAATAGATTCAGAGCGACTCTGGCTCTGAATAGTCATGGAGATTGATTTGAGTAATAACTTCATCTCTCTATGTGGTGCGGCCAGCCTTGTGTCAAACTCTTTCCTTACTACAGTGCCATGGTCTCCGTGAATCGATTTTGTATTTTTGGTAGAGATGGGGTTTCACCATGTTGGCCAAGCTGGTCTCGAACTGGGAAGCCCACAAGAAGAAACTGTTGGGTGATTACACAGTGAGCCATGATCATGGCACTAAATCCCAGCCTGGGCAACAGAGCAACATCCTGTTTCAATAAATAAATGGCCAGGTGCGGTGGCTCACACCTATAATCCCAGCACTTTGGGAAGCCACGGTGGGTGGGTCACTTGAGGTCAGGAGTTTGAGACCAGTCTGGCCAAAATGATGAAACCCCATCCCTACTAAAAATACAAAAATTAGCCAGGTCTTATGGCGGGTGCCTGTAATGCCAGCTACTTGGGAGACTGAGGCAGGAGAATCACTTGAACCCAGGAGGCGGAGGTTGCAGTGAGCCAAGATCACGCCACTGCACTCCAGCCTGAGTGACAGGCAGAGACTCTGTCTCAATAGTAATAATAATAACAAACAAATACCACTTAAAAAATTTGAACTGATTGCCCACATATTCACACTAGGCCGGGCATGGTGGCTCACGCCTGTAATCTCAGCACTTTGGGAGGCCGAGGCAGGCAGATCACCTGAGGTCAGGAGTTCAAGACCAGCCGGGCCAAAATGGTTAAACCCTGTATTATTTAAAAAAAAAAAAAAAAATCACACTAAAATAAAAATGCCTATATTATTCTAAAATCAGGTGTTGGAGGGGGAAAAAATGACTTCCCTCCACCCTTCTCTGTTCTGTGACTGTGCTATAAACTAAAGTGACATAAAGCAGAGTAGCAGGAAAAATACCATACTGGATTACATATATATGTATCAGAGTCCCACAGAATATAGAACTTGAAGAGGAGCTAGGTGATTTAAGCTTTTATAGCACTCTGAACTACTTAAGAAAATCCAGGCTTGGAAATTCTGGTATGTAATAAAGAAAAGTTATGAGAGCGTGAAGTGAGGAAATGCATGGTAGATAAAAGCTGTCTTGATTTTAGGGATTTTGTTTGTTTGTTTTTGTTCTTTTCAGACAGAATTTTGCCCTGTCACCCAGCCTGGAGTGCAGTGGCACAATCTCAGCTCACTACAACCTCCACCTTCCAGGCTCAAGCAATTCTCCTGCCTCAGCCTCCCGAGTAACTGGGACTATACGAGTGTGCCACCATACCTGGCTAATTGTTGTATTTTTAGTAGAGATGGGTTTTCACTGTGTTGGCCAGTCTGGTCTCAAACTCCTGACATCAGGTGATTTGCCCGCCACGGTTTCCCAAAATCCTGGGATTACAAGCATGAGCCACCACATCTGGCCAAAAGCTATCTTGTTATGCAAATGAAGTTTCTGAGGTAATAAAAGTAATCTGGAGTAGCCCTCTTCCAGATACAGATACTTTTCTAATGTAGATTTCCTTTATAGATCTAAATTTCTTTTACAAAACAAGAGCTTTTCAGAGCTACTCCTGTGTCTGCAGTTCCTCAGAATAACCAGCTCAAAATATGCCAAAGAAGTGTACTTTGAGGTGTCATAGTCTGGTCTCCTATAGTCATATTTTGGGGTGGTGGGTCCTGAGCCCCAACACAGGCGACCCTGAGCTCAAATGTCTGCAGACATAACCTCTTCAGTGTGTCCTCTCTCTATCTCTCCCACAGTCTTTTGTCATCACGCTGGCATTGTTATATCTCTTATAATAGCAGAGACTTAAGAAGAAAATGACATGCCAGTCATGGTGGCTCATTCCTGTAATCCCAGCACTTTGGGAGACCGAAGTGGGTGGATTGATCACCTGAGGTCAGGAGTTTGAGACCAGCCTGGCCAACACAGTAAAACACTGACTCTACTAAAAATACAAAAATTAGCCAGGCTTGGTGGCAGGTGCCTGTAATCCCAGCTACTGAGGAGGCTAAGGCAGGAGAATCACTCGAACCCAAGAGGCAGAGGTTGCAGTGAGCTGAGATCACACCACTGCAGACTGAGACTCCATCTCAAAAAAAAAAAAGAAAAAAAGAGAGAAAAATTACATGTACTTTGTACCTAAGTAGTTAGAAAAATGTGTCTTAACCCCGGCTTACCTTCTCCTTTTCATCACCTGTCTAGCCTCTTTTAGTAGGCATTTGAATTTAAATGCTGATAAACTTCAGCTAATGCCAGTTAATCAGAACCTCTTCCCCTGGGACTTCTAATACCCCCCATCACTACAAAGCTTTAGATTTTCAGGCTTTTTTTTATTTTTTTGAGATGGAGTCTCAAATGGAGTAACATTTTGTCTAGATGCTGATACAATATCTAAAATCTCACTCTGTCGCCCACACTGGAGTGCAATGGCATGATCTCAGCTCACTGCAACCTCCACCTCCCGGATTCAAGTGATTCTCCTGCCTCAGCCTCCTGAGTAGCTAGGACTACACGTGTGCCACCACACTCAGCTAATTTTTGTATATATATATATATTTTTTTAATAGAGATGGGGTTTCACCATCTTGGCCAGACTGGTCTTGAACTCCTGACCTTGTGATCCACCCATCTTGGCCTCCCAAAGTGCTGGGATTACAGGCAGGAGCCACTGCACCCAGCCTCTAATTTTTGTATTTTTAGTAGAGACAGGGTTTCACTAGGTTGGCCAGCATGGTCTTGATCTCCTGACCCGTGATCCGCCCACCTCCGCCTCGCCCAGGGCTGGGATTACAGGCAAATTTTCAGTATTACTAAGAGCTATGTAGGGATGGAAAGTGTGATACCTTTCCTCACTCATCACCTGCGTCACAGCCTACAGCCCTATAACAAAAGATGGGTTAACAAGAGAAAAGCATGATAAATTTAGATAATCAAAGTTTAACACAACATAGGAATCTTCAGAAATGAAGACCCAAAGCCCCAAGGAAAACTGTCTGTTTTCACGCTACACTTCAATGAAGAGTGGACAGGTGTGTGGAAATGTGACTGGACAAAAAAGGCTGTGGCCTAATGGTAATAGACAGGGCAGACACCCTCTCTGTGTGGCATTCTTTCCTCCCAGGTAAGGCAGGACTGTTACAGGAAAGAGGTCTGGATCCAGACCCCAAAAGATAGTTCTTGGATCTCACAAAAGAAAGAATTCAGGATGAGTCCATAGAGTAAAGTGAAAGCAAGTTATTAGGAAAGTAAAGGAATAAAAGAATGGCTATTCCATAGAACAACCCTGAGAGCTGCTAGTTGCCCATTTTTATGGTTATTTCTTGATGATATGCTAAACAAGGGGTGGATTATTCATGCCTCCCCTTTTCAGACCATATAGGGTAACTTCCTGACGTTGCCATGGCATTTGTAAACTGTCATGGTGCTGGTGGGAGTGTAGCAGTGAGGATGACCAGAGGTCACTCTTGTTGCCATCCTGGTTTTGGTGGGTTTTAGCGGGCTTCTTTACTGCAATTTGTTTTATCAGCAAGGTCTTTATGACCTTGTGCCAACCTCCTATCTTATCCTGTGACTTAGAATACCTAACCATCTGGGAATGCGGCCCAGTAAGTCTCAGCCTCATTTTACCTAGAGCCTATTCAAGATGGAGTTGCTCTGGTTCAAATGCCTCTCACAGAATCCCTCTGGAATAAGGGTATTCAAGGGAGAAAGGCAAAGAAATAGGACTATTCTAGGTTTCATGACTTGCTTTGGGGCAGAGAGGTTCTAGTTTCTATGACCCACCTTAGAAAAGAGGAATTGCTTCACAGGAGAAAGACAGGCAGGGTGGGGAGACAGGAGGATTTGGGAAAGGTCAGAAAGACCTTGCTTCTGGCTGGGCACAGTGGCTCACGCCTATAATCCCAGCACTTTGGGAGGCCAGCGTGGGTGGATTATCTGAGGTCAGGAGTTTGAGATCAGCCTGGCCAACATGGAGAAACCCTGTCTCTACTAAAAATACAAAAATTAGCCAGGTGTGAAGGAGAGCACCTGTAATCCCAACTACTCAGGAGACTGAGACTGGAGAATCACCTGAACCCAGGAGGCAGAAGTTGCAGTGAGCTGAGATCACACCACTGCACTTCAGCCTGGGCATAAGAGCCAAAAAAAACTCCATCTCTAAAAGAAAAAGGAAAAAGGAAGGAAGGAAGGAAGGAAGGAAGGAAGGAAGGAAGGAAGGAAGGAAGGACTCTTGCTTCTGAGGCCTTCTAATATCCTTTAGTTCAAGGTACTCAAAAAGAAAGAAAAGAAAAAGAGAGAGAGAAAGAAAAGAAAGAAAAAGAAGAAAGAAGGAAAGAGAAAGAAAGAAACAAAGAAAGAAAGAAAGGAGGGAAGAAAGAAAGGAAGAAAGAACGAAGGAAGGAACCTTACTTCTGAAGCCTTCTAACATCCTTTAGTTCAAGATACTCAAAAAGAAAGAAAAGAAAAGAAAGAGAGTGAAAGAAAGAAAAGAAAGAAAGAGAGAAAGACCTTGCTTCTGAGGCCTTCTAATATACTTTAGTTCAAGGTACTCAGAATGCCAAAGCCGGACACAGAGGCTCACGCTTGTAATGCCAACACTTTGAGAGGCCAAGGTGAGAGTATTGCCTGAGGCCAGAAGTTCCAAACTAGCCTGGGACTAGTGAGATCCCATTTATACAAACGTTTAAAAATTAGCTGGGCATGGTGGCACATGTCTGTAGTGCCAGCCACTCGGAAGTCTGAGGTGGGAGGATCCCTTGGTCCCAGAGTGCTAGGCTGCAGTGAACCATGACTGCACCACCATATTCCAGCCTGAGCAACAGATTGAGACCCTATCTCTAAAAAAGAAAGGAAGAGAACCAGGCAAGGTAGTTCATGCCTGTGATCCCAGCACTGCAGCACTTTGGGAGGCCGCGGCAAGTGGATCACTTGAGGTCAGGAACCTGAGACCAGCCTGGCCAACATGGCGAAATTATCTGAGCGTGGTGGTGGGCACCTGTAATCTCAGCTCTTCGGGAGGGTGAGGCAGGAGAATCACTTGAACCCGGGAGGTGGACGTTGCAGTGACCCAAGATCATGCCATTGCACTTCAGCCTGGGCAACAGTGTGAGACTCTGTCTCAACAACAACAACAATAAAAAACATTACTCAGCATGCCCTTACTTTGAAGTATCATGTTTTGAGCCCCAATAGCTGATTCCCATGAAGAAGTAAGTTTTTCCTTTTCTTTTCTTTCTTTCCTTCCTTTCTTTTCTTTTCTCTTCTCTTGTTTTCTTTTCTTTTATTCTTTCTTTTAAAGAAAGATTGGAGAAGGAATTTTTTTTTTTTTTTAAAGATGGGGTTTCACCATGTTGGCCAGGCTGGTCTCGAACTCCTGACCTCAAGTGATCTGTCCACCTTGGCCTCCCAAAGTGCTGGGATTACCGGCGTGAGCCACCGTGGCCAGCTGGAGAAGGAATTTGAGGGCCAAGTAACCTGTGTTGCCAGGATAATACTAGGACCAAAAACTCCACCATAGATTTTGACACCTCCGAGAAGTGAAGAAAGGTGATGAAAGAGAATAGAATGGAAAAATGATTTTAAAAATGCCGGTAAAAGTTTCCACTAAAAAAACACTCACTCATGGAGGGGCTTCTTCCTCAGGAAGTTTTACCTACATTATCCTCAGTAATATCCACCCAAAACATTTCCCTGATTTTAGAATTATTATTATTATTATTATAGCCATGAAAACTTTAACAGGCTTTTAAAAATTGGCTTTATATTAGAATTTTCTGAATGATAGCGACATTTTGTCTAGATGCTGATACAATATCTAGCCTTCTGATGTTACCTAAGTGGGTAAGACCCTCGCCTCTTTAGAGAAAGTATTGCAACCACATCTACACACACACGTGCACACATACACATAGAAGTATACATAATGACCTGATGATTTGGTGATGACAGGCATGATTTATAAATCTCTAATGGTATAATCACACACCACTGAGAGACATTCGTGATTAGAAAAGTCATAGAGATTGACTATTCTGTCTTCAGTCCTTAAAGTCTGAACAGTTCAGGGAAAATAGAAATCTTTTACTTACTTTTTTTTTTAAATGAGACAAGGTCTCACCCCATTGCCCAGGCTGGAGTGCAGTGGTGCGATCACAGCTCATG